>JACXSJ010001405.1:0-31926 GCA_014851325.1 Pentalonia nigronervosa
AAATGATAAAGTGTCATTGTTAAATTTTTTTTTTCTAAATTTGCACATTATAAACAATAAAATAATTTGGATTGAACACAATAAAAATGATGTTTCTTATTTTTCGTATTAACGAGTATATTTTAGATTTTGGGCGGAGCGATGAATGTATTGATTTTACAATGACGTGTGTGTGGTTTTTTTTCTGTCTATATGTATACACGATAAGTAGTCGAAATAATGCTTCGATTTTCTTCATCAGCATCTTCTCTAATAGAAAAATGAATTTAATTTGTTTAATTTAAGAAGTCATTTTTGAAAATTCCCAATAATTTTCAAAAGCGTCGGAAAAATGAAAAAAAAAATAACTGTAGTTACATGAAGTTGAATGATTTATTGAATGTTAACATGAACAATTTCTACGCGTTTCAATATTTTCAATATATTTTTACTATTTTTGATCTATTTGTAGGTATTTGCTAATTGTTTTGTAATTAAAAATGTATAAAATGTTCAATTATTATATTGTATACACTCAATGACATTTTAAAATGCAATGTTTTCTCTAAAAATTAATTCAATCTACTGTATTATTAATAGTTAAATTAATTATTTTAATAGCAATAATATCATAAAATACACTTAGTTACATAGGCTAACAGTTTTCGCTTAGAATCGTTTTTCGTATGCGATGATTTTTTATCATTGAATTCAAATTTAACACATCCATCATAGTAATCACAATAAACATTCATTCTACAGTAGAGTAGTACTCACTTGTTGACCTTTTTTTAAAATTGTTGGTTAGGTTTAGTTGTAAATAAACGTGCATAAAAAAGAAATGTGACTTTCCGGTAAACTTTTTTTTTTTGCTATAGGTAGAAAAACTTATTAAAATTCTCGGTTTGAACTTTTAATTATTAGATATAAGAAGAAAATAATTTATGAATCTCTAACTACAAAATAATCGGTTAATTAAGACAATAAATACATTTTATAAATGTTTGATATTTTTTAAACGATAAACAAGAGGAGTTTTGTGTTAAATTTTTAAGTTTTTTAACTCACCCAGCGAAATTTTTTTATCCACAGTTATAAAAAAACAAATTAAAAATTTAAATATCTCAAAAATACTAAAAAATTGTTGAAATGTTTTAACTAATAATTTTCGACAAATTTGATCTTGTCAAAAACTGTTTTTACGTAAAATCAGTTTTTCTTTAATTTGATTTTGTTTTTTCTGATTATTTCAATAAATATTGAGAACTTTGAATTTTAACCTCTTAAATGTACCAACTAGATCATATTTGCTTTAAAAAATCACCCTCAAATTTGAAATTCAAAGCATTATGTCCACTACTTATTGTGTATACATACACAAAAAAACACATTTTATAATATTATTAAAAAATCAATCTAAATTCTATTCAGAACGTGCATTCTAATCTTTAGCGGTAGATAGCGCTACTATTATTATCTTGAATACATTTTCCGAATAGCTTATAGTTGGTCGTAGTATTGACTGAGACGGTTTTGAAAGGGGGGGGGGGCTGCTCTTCCCCCAAGACCTACTACTGGATAATACTATTAACTAAAATAATTTATAAATACTGTATTTATAATCAATGCGTATTGTATTTGTGTGGTAACAAAAGGATCTTAGCTATGTGATTCCGTGCCTGAGCATATTATATGTTTATACTATTATCGTTAGAATAGATTGTGTATTTTATAATTAATAGTTGTAGTCTCTTTTTCTAAAATTATAGTTAGAGACTACTGACTAGACGTCAGTCATCGATTGCCGTCTGTGTTAAGCCAAAAACTCGATTATATCTAAGGATTTTTTCTGTAATTCAATTTATAAATTTTAATAAAATACAAAATATTCATAAAATAATTAATAAATAAATATGTATCTGTTATAAAAATAATTAAAAATATGTTGTCTAACTTAAAACAGTAACTAAAAAAAAATTATTATGGATAGTGATTACATTTTTAATTATACGAGTATTATACTAGTATTTATAATCAATGGTATTTTTAATATCATCAACTATAATAATTTTTCCTGATTTTTTTCATAGTTGGATATTCTTTATTTTTCGTATAATTATATATTTATTTTATATTATTATTACATTTATTCATAATTTTTCACTTTTTGTTTTCTGTTAGTTAATTATGTTTAAAATTGCAATCATTATTCTTTCAAAGTTTAACGTCTTAATTATTTCAATATTATTGTTTTCGGACTTAAGCGGTAGTTTGAGAAAAAAAAATCCCGTTTGTTAGATATAATATACTGTATATTATGTGTTTAAAGAAGTTAACTACTCTCACGCATTCACATGTGTATCTTTTTACTCGAGGGTTTCGTTTAAATATATACAGTTTTAGATTTATGTTTTAATTATTATTACACTATAATACAATTAAATCTACAGCGCTATTATAATATCTATTGTATAATAAATATTATTCGCATTATAATTTATAACAATGTACCTGTACGGCTATTCGACCTACCTAGTACCCATATCAATTGAAATTTAAAATTGTTCTATAATATATGTATCTACGATACAACTTTACTAGGCGATTCACCATGCATGCTCATGCCTTCTTTTTCTTTGATAATGCAGTTATTTTAAATTTGGTTTTTAGGATTTTTAAATATACTTAAGTCTTAAAGATCAAATTTCTAAATTCTTGGAATTAACCTGAGTTCGATTTAAAAGGAGTGTTCTGACTTCTGTAGAGATACAAACTTCTATTTTTAATACGAAAACCTTCCTTTTCTACTATAAATTATTTAGCAGATAACTTTTCTGAAAATGTTAAAGTATCAAAATTAAAAGTCGAACGAGTAGTTTACGAGTTACTTAACTTTGCGTACTAAAGATACTATTAAGTACAATAAATACTAGATCCATTATTACACCTATTTTATATTTTTGTAAAATTATATATAAGAAATATTATCGTAAGTGTAAACATTTTATTAACTGAAAAACTATTCGTTTTATTTTTGAATTAGATACCCGAATCAAAATTTTTGAAAAAATTATCCACTAAATAGTTTATAGTAAAAAAAAGGAATTCTTATTTTAAAAACAAAAGTTCGTATCGCTATGGTATCACATTCTTTAAGTAAAACATACAATTTGAAGAATTTTATAATATAATTTTTAAGTATATTTAAAAATTCTAAAAATCTCAATTTAAATAAATCCAGTTAGTTAAAAATTCCATTTTCCAACTATTTTTGTTAGTTTTCCATGAATTTTTTTTAAGGTGTAGGGATTTTTTCATTTTCAACTTTTTGAAACTTGATCTCATTCATTACTAGTGACAATCGTAATAGTAAAATTAAAGCATTTTTAATATAACGCGAGCTGTTAATGCAAACGTATTTAAAAAATGTAACTCAATGTTTAGATTTTATGGATATCTTCCATTAATGAATTTGGATGTGTGTAACCCATATACAAATATATTATGTTTAAACTTATGATATCATAATCGTGCATTATCGAAAGCGAATCGAAATATCTCGCCGGTCATATATTCATATATATGCGTATTATATATGTATAATGTATACATTTATTTATTGATGTATTACTTTATTTTATCGCCAATATCCGTTTTAATAATTTCATCTTTTAGAGCCCTATATGTCTATATTATATGAAACTTAAATGTAAATTATAATACATAAAAATAGATTACTTAATGAACTTGTGTAAATAATACTAAATACGGTTGGAATTTCGAATAAAAAATTAATACTTGTTGAAGATGATACCTGCCTACACATTATATTTTATGACTGACAGAAAAAAAATTATCAAACAATATTATTTGTATACAATACATATCTGTAAACGTAATGACATCAAAGTTATTTACTGTTGGAATTTATTAACTAATTAACCAAGAATATACTTTTTCCTGCCGAAAAACTGTTAGTACCTAGGTAGATTACTTACTATTGTTTGTGATATAATGTATCAATTTGCAGTATAGGTAATAATGTATACAAGGGTGAAAATGTGTTTAAGAGATATAACACCCCCCACTCTCGTTTAGCACATGTTGTAAATACATTTATATTTTATTTATATTTTGTAATTATATATAAACATGTTATTTTACATTTTTACCATACAAGTACCTATATGAATATTTCGATTGGTACATGATTTTTTTGTAAGTATCTCATTACTTTTTATTAAAAAACTGTTTTATATTTATTTTTAAAAAATAATGGTCGAGTTGTAAAATCATTCTATATAATACTATATTATTATACTCTTTAACACGATGGGTTTCAATTTTTTTGATGACAATTAATATAAATATTTCATCGTTTGAAATAGCCTTGTACTTTGATGATACGTTTTAAAATAGTAATTTATCATTATTAAAACAATGTAAATTATTGGAAAAATAATAATTATTTCAGCTTCTTATAATTACGCTTGCATGTTTAATTACTATATAATACCTACAAGTAGTTTATATATGTTTATATTATATATATTTTGTGCAGTTTCTATCGATGATATTTACTTTTTCATTTGATAAATTAGCGAGATTGGGTAATAATATTTATAATAGTGTTAATTATTAAACAGCTACATTCAGAAAGTGTATTTTAACCGATTTAAATAATCGATTCTCATAATGTATAAGCTGTGTGAAAAATGTCATGGTCACACAAATTCGTATTCCTAAAGACAAACACTATATTCCTTATGAGATTTACATAAATATAGTTAAAATTATTATTATTTTATTGTTGTACATACCTACGTATGTATATTATATATAATTAAAGATGTTAATGTTTCGTAATATTTATGTTTACATTAAATAATATTTTGTAATTTATACACAATACACTGCAAATATTAAAAACGATTATTATTATTCATATTGTACGCCGTAAGGAGCAACAAATAATTGCATTTTTTATGTGGAATATAAAAATTGAAAAATAATTGTATAAATGCACAATGCTTGGCAAGTGGAATTAAACTTGAAAAAAATTTAGTAGGTATATAATATATATACTGCAAAATAGATTAATTACATTCGACATATTAAAATAATATACGAGTAAAATGCAAATGATGATGTTTAGTACGTAGGTACTACATTGCTACCCTACCTTATATACTATGTATATCATAAATGAATACACATTTTTTATTTTACAACTATATCGCGTATGGAGAATGATTTCACTAAAGTTAATTTCTCTGGAAATTGGATTGCCGTGTACTCGTGTTACTAGGGAAGCGAGTATATTAAGTGCAGTGATTTCCCGTTGCCTTGTGCGGCATTAAGTCGGTTTGAAACAGCGACGGTGCTTGTCGCTTGACAACTCTGCCTTATTGCACTCGGCAACACCGTTCCCCATAAAATAATAACTCGGAGAAATTCAATAATATAAATGCCCGTAAAACACTAACCATTAGCCACACCGAGTCACTTAACGAGTATGTATACTTAACTGTTTTATATTTACCCATCATAATGTTTAATATATAGGCCATCAAACCGAAAACTAATTATAATTCATATAAATTACCCAGACTTACATAACGTATAATAGCGTATATTACATATTTTGTATGTTTGTATTAAAATAACATACGTATCTACTAGAATTATATTTTGTACGATTCGATACTTAATTACTGAATAATAACAAAAATTGATTTTTCTTACTTAGTGTAGTTATTATACCACACCTATAATATATAGATAATAATAATAATCTATCGTGTCATCAAAATTATGATAATTTTTTTTTCAACTCGAACCTACGAAAGTTTAATTTTCACATCCGCGTTCACGCCGCAGTACAAAATAGAAGCGGCAATTTGTGTTGCGATTTCGCGTTTTACATTTCATAATTTCATATGAGGTGTAAAATTGATTATTTTATACTATATTAATTGTCTTTACTGTCTACACGTCGTTAATTATTATTATTTATAAGTGTAGTTAGAGTTGGTAATGCTAGTATACATACTATTTTATTTACGTGGTCGTTATGCAGCAATTATTAAAAATAATTGTGCTCAAAAATTTGCAATTATTGTTATTTCTAAACTAAAACCGGTGTTTTGGAATGAGTATCTAAAGTGAATTAAAATAAAATATAACGAAATATTTTTACTTGGTAGTTTCTACGTACCGCGTGACATGCAGACCGCTACTATAGGAACCGGCAGCAGGAAACAATTTCGTTTCGGACAGGTTTCCGTAACATTTCGCCGGGCAACCTACCTACCACTGCATAATAATAATAATAATAAAGACAATTACAGCCGCCCTCGTCAAATACAGTGGCTGCCGTGTGCCAGCTGTTGAACCGAATCTGTGAGTGTTAGCTGTTTTTACTCCAATACAGACTTTAATTTTATTTGAGGAAATCCAATGTCCCCTCTGCAGTAGTTATAGGTATATAAAAATTATAATTATATTGTACAATGTACAGTTAACTTAAACTATCCGTGAACACCCGAAAAATTATTATTATGTATACATGTAGTAGGTAATCGAAACATATAATATATAGTCAAATGGGAAATTACACGAAAATTTCACTTTGTCTTTGCCCGTTACTCGACACAATACACACACTCATATTATTATACGACACATCTATACACACACGTGGTACATATCACGTTTTGGCGTAAACTCGTAATAAAATATACTTAATATTATGTAATACTTGTATATAATATACTATGGTAAACGGTAATATTTTAATTTAAAAATGTCATATAATAATATCTTGATTATGGGTGCGCACACCTGGATATATTTAATTAGACGTAGATAGGTCTATGACTTAACGACCAATGTATAGCTTCATCAAGTCTTTTGTCATTTGTACTACCCAAGTCCTGAATCCTAAAAGATACGAATGGTATGTACGGGCACATTTAGGTAGCAGTTACTGAGGTACACCGGAACTTAATATTTAGCTCTTATACCTAAATGTTTATACGTTATAAATCAGAAGTCAACCGAAAGCCAAAGAATATTATAATATTAAACATTTTCTCTTTCCATATAATTCTCTTATAATATTATAACACGTATGATAGTATAATATCTATTATCATACCTATCATCACAATTGCGATGACAACGACGACAATGACATAATGACGAGTTAGACCATCTCAATAACACAACGGATTGGTACACGAATGTCGAATGTACAAGGTGATTTCTTTGACGCATTTTTAAGGCGCATTCGTTTCCTCTATCGATTCTTCTTTCTAGCTAGGCACTATCATAAAAGCTTTAATCGTATACTACCTATAACACGTCTTATATACTTACGATAATTTTCTTTTTAGGTTTTATGGAGAAAGAGAAAAAATTATATGGTTAATAGTATATTAAGTACTGTATTTTTACTGTATTTAGTTAGTTATTTCTTCGGTGTTTATTCGTTTTCTTAAAATAATCAAAAAACCTTTTATTTTTAATGACATTAAAAAATCTAACAGTAATTGAAATTAAAATCTCATATAAAAGTACAAATGTTAATAACAATAAGATTGAAATAATGACAAGAATTACAGGCTTGGGAGAACACTCAGAAGTGCCATCCGATAATTTGACTGGTTCGAGATACTATAATTTATAACTTTTATGCGACAACTATAGGGTAATGAAACGAATTGAGGAGACTTGTAAGTTGAATTAAAGTGGCATATTATATAGGTACCTCCCGTGTGTCGATAAAAGGACGACATGTTTTGTTGAACGCATGTTTCCGCGGCGTTAGTGATTGAGGTGCTGTAGGTGGAGGTAGTCCTCTATAACATAATGATATCATGTGCTGGAATAATAGACTTTCACTGAAGAAATAAGACGGACGTGTGCGATGCAGTCTTCGGACTCTGAACGTACCTATATAATATATCGTGTGTGTGG
The DNA here is from genome assembly GCA_014851325.1 of Pentalonia nigronervosa. Classification (NCBI taxonomy): domain Eukaryota; kingdom Metazoa; phylum Arthropoda; class Insecta; order Hemiptera; family Aphididae; genus Pentalonia; species Pentalonia nigronervosa. The sequence continues at coordinate 7,960 of JACXSJ010001405.1, forward strand.
CGGGTTTTCACTCCGACGATTAAAATAATTTTATTATTATATTTACGTTTTCCATTTCGATGTGTTCAACGAGCGGTAATCGACTTGGATCGCGCTCGACACAACAATGGGGACCTGCTCGCGAGACAATGACAATACGCGTACCTACATATAATAGGCGTGTATGACATGTGGGACCTGTCTTCCCGAGTCGCATAACATAATATATTGTGTACTATACTTGTGCACAAGTATATAAAATATTTGTGTACTTATCTATACGTTACTTACCTAATACATTGGCGTTACGCAGGAAAACATTTTTTTGTGGTTAGGTTAGAAAAAAAAACATTGCGACTTCTGAATCGTTGTAAACTTTAATGATACTTTATTATTTCTTTGTTTTTTTTATAAATATTTTGGCAAACTCCAAAATCTCATCCCACAATGTTCATTGAAGCGTGTTTGCGTATTTTTTTTTTTTGAGGGGGGGAGGGTTAATTTATAGTAATTTACCTATTAAATAATATTAATATGTTATGGGTTGCCGCGATGCCGGAGTCTTGTTACAACAGACACGTATTATATTATATTATGCACAGTATCTGCTGGCGAGGGATACATTACATTATTTAGATATCCTGGATGGAGGTCGTCTGGCTATTACGGTGTTGATTGAAAATTTAAAATTGAAAGAAAATATATAGGTAATAGGGCACAGCTGTGATTTGTAGAATTTATTGTGATTAGAGGTTGGTTTGTAGGATATACATTATACAGGAAAGGTGAGATATAACGATGAAACACTCAAATCTAACCTTGAGTACAAAACGCGTTTCGAACGATAATAACTGCACATCGTATTTAATTTGATTTATTTTGAATCAGTTGGAGGGTCATTTTAACGTTATGAATCATTGATTATACATACATAATATTTAATCAATGGTTAGGCTATTTTCGTTTTATTTAAATTCATTTAGATGATTTCAGATCGAACCATGATATATTATATATATTAAGTTATAAGTCATATAAAATACGTTTTAATGCATTTAATTTTATTTTTTTACCGTAATTTTAAGACTTTTTATGACGTCTAAATTGTAAATTGTATCCATAATAATAATAATAATAACAACATTACCGGTCAAGTATAGGCACCTACTTTAATGTTTGAAAGGTTTGAGAAATTTTTTTTATGACTTATTTGGACGATTAATTTTTAGTTAGAATATTATACTCGTTTGGTATATAAATAATATTCTAGAAATATGCATTCATAACATAGATCCGATTAAACAAAATTTTAAATAACTCCCAGTGCTTTTAATTAGATTTGATCCGACAGTGGACATAGTACGACAATGCGTTAATAAAAAAAAAAAATGTTTTGTACTAATGCTATTATAATATTTTTTTTATTGTCACTACGTGGGTATATAGAGAAAACATGAATATCACATCTCACGGCCACCCTTCCGGTCATCCCTCGAAATGATTTTTGACCGCACTTGCATTATAATATATAATAATGTTATGCGATCGCCGATCGCGATTCGCGGTGGCGACACCCAAACAATATAAATAATAATTAATAATATTTTTTTCTTTTTGTACTTTGCGTATCGAATCGAGACCACCGGCGACCTAAAGTCAAAAATCTTACGGTTTTAAATACTGTTTTGTTTCTATCCGTCGCCGTCGCCGCGGAAGACTCAGCTGCGGTATACGACTTGCCATTGTTAATCAGTGTCAAAGCGGTTTTGTTATGCAAATATTATGTTATTATATTATTATAATATGCTTGTGGTATGTCCGTTCGACCGCAAACAGACGATATACGAACAACAACAACAACAACAATAATATTACAATATTAAAATGTGTGTTCACACACTTTTATTGTTTATATTATTTTATCCGATTTCGCAGACTGGACACACAGCGTCGGCGGAATAATATATTATTATTATAGGCATACAAACTATAGGCACCTACGTCGAGACGTGGCATAGGAAAAAAAAATCTCTCGAAATTACGCGAAACTACTTATTACTTTATATCTACTTGCAGCACGACGATGTTACGTCAACGGCGTTTAATAGCTCATTAATAATCGTTTTCGATACGACTGCTGTGTACTTATAATATAATGTAATGAAACAATTTACCCGACAGTTATATATTACTGTAAACTACAATGGTATAAACGAATCGAAAATTCTCAAGATTTGCGAATAGTTATAATTATAGTTAACACGTAATCTAAAAAGTTTGTTATTAATTAAGTAACATAATATTATAATATTATTATAACATGTGATGTTTATGCGATGAAAATTCCATTTGTGTTTAAGGCCTCGTCTTATGTTCAACCTCACCGGACAAAAACCCGCGATTTCCAAAATGTTTATTTTCCATTCCCGTCTTCACACCGATTTATTCGAGAGCAGAGGGTAGCGACGAATAAAATAAAATCAATTTTTATCGGAGTAGGAGTTTAATAATTGATTTTACATAAAAAAAATACAATAATCGCGTGGTTGACGATTTTTCTTCGACATACCTGTGCGACTGCGCGGCTGAACTCTCTAAACGGATTTCATGCGTCAGCCGTGTCTATTACGAATATTTTATGTGTTATGTAACGCGGATTTAAATTTTAAACGTACAAATGATTTACATTTTAAGACCTGCAATCAAATATGATCCATACGCACATTGTATCTAAATATATCACACAGTCGTTTCGATTTATTTTAATTGATGATTGTCTGTAGCACTGTTGTGAACAATCATAAACTATAAATCGTGTATCGCAGTCAATTCATTTAATCTATCCATATTATTATTTGTTTAATTTATAATCGTTTCTTTGGACCTTGTCGTTGCTGTGTATAGTTTAATAATCGGTGCAGTTACAGTTACGGTGATGTCGAGTGCTGCATTTTGTGGAAATTCTCGTGAATCATAATAATAATAGGTATACCTGCGTTTCAATACTGTAATAATAAATATGGAACGGTTTGGTCCGTAAATTATGATTTGTATAATGTTTCAATATTTTCGCGACGCAGAGCGTATACGAAAAACATTTTTCGATTTAAGCCTTAAGGTATTAAAACGATCAGAAATGACGTTGATGATTTTCAAACCTTGGTTATTCTAATTCTAATTTTGTAGGATTACACGTGAGAAATTGAATCACACGCATTACGATATATTTCTGTACAGCTGGCTTATGACCGCGGCAAAAATCCTAATATTACCGCGAATCCTTGACACAAAACAATATAATATCCTGCACGTTGTATAATATGTAATAATATACAGTGGCCGTATTGTATAGGTACCTACCCAACGAAATGCCATTGACGGTCGGTCATCACGTCCCAGTCTGCAAACACCAGAGCCAAAATATTAATAACTCGATTATTATAGTACGCATTTCCTTCGATTATTGATTTAATTGTTATTTGTGATTGGTCCGTCAGTCAGTCAATGTTATCTATACTTTCGCAATTATTTAAGTGACAATATTGTAACTAAACATCCAACTGTAACATATTATATTATTGTACAAGAATAAATTATAATTATTCTTGTGCATATATATATATATATATATATATTACGGCCTTATAACCAGAGAACGCGTAACATCAAGGTTTGTTGTTCAAAATATTACATATTAATTAGGACTAGGATTTCTATAAGCTAGAGCATATTTTTTTCGTTTAATCCGAATACATTGGTTATCAGTTATATCCACGATTTGGCTCATGCTGAATTGAACAGATATATTTTCCATATTTTAATTAAAATACATATTATTACATATTTAGAGTTTTTGAATATTTATTCGAAAGACTTATATAAAAAACCGTATTTACCTAACGAAAAACTATATTTATTGTTTAATTTGTCTTAATATACTATATTTTATTAACTGCCATGGTGAATTATATCGGATAAGAGTTTTTATCTCAATAGGTTTGTAGAGTTCTGGACGCGTGTACTCCGTGTAAATACAACATTTTAAATTTTATGCATGCTTATAACATTATATAAACAATTTCAAAGAATGACCAAAATTCAAAATAAAGGTGTTAAACATGACAATTTTTTGAAGAATTTTCAAACGAAATTTTTAAAACTGAAAAGTCTTAATTATACGCTATTTGCGATTAATTTTTATATAAAACCTATTTAATGTTTGATAGAATTTAAAATAAAGCCAATAACCATAGTAGTTGAGACATATAAATAGATAAAAATAGAATTTAAAATAGATTTTTTTCCATATTAAAAAAAAAAATGCATATTTTACCATTTTTTATTGAATATAAATCTTAGCCTTATTACTTATAGTTCCACCTAAATATAACGCGTGCACGTCAAATACACAAATGCGAATATCTGATATCTGATTAAATTAAAGTGTATTTCATTTCATTTGAAGAAACAATATTTTTCAGCAAATAGCATCTCATCCTACACAGACTATATAATAGAGTGTTCGAGAATTTTTGAGATTTAATTTTTTTGTGGGACGAGATTACTATATATAATTCTAGTAAGCCCATTGATTCTATAGAGAGATTCTTACACCCCTACACCATGAAACAATAACAAAGTTATCTTTTAAATATTTTAAAATAAAAATTTATCATGTAGTATATAGGTATATAAAATACATTTTTTTTCAATTTTATGTTTTTGTATTTTCAAAATCAAATCAATATTTCTGCAGGTTTCTATATTTTTAGGAAATCAATTTATAAAATAATCTACAGGTTATGATGGATCATGTATTTTTATATTCTTATCGATAAATATTTACTACTTGTACTAAAATTTTTTGTAATAAAAATATATTAAGCCCCGAAGTTGTGCTTGGTAAAAAATATTGTTATCAAAAGAAATGCCGTCCTGTTATATAAATGGAATTTTTTTAATTCAAGTAATAAATTGAGATGTATAGACAGTAATCACGCAATGCACTAAAATAATTGTTTTTATATATTTAGAAATAGATATTTTGAGACTGTAAATTATTCTTTACTATCTTTAAATCTTTTTAGAAAATCAAAAATGCTACCTATGACAGACAGCATATATTATACACTCCAGAAAACATTATTTTTTCATTAATCTATTATTCAATAAGCGCTTTGTCGATGAAAAAAATGCGCTTTCCAATCGCAGTCGCATAATGATAATATATAATATCAAATGCAAACTAAAGTCTCTAATAATTTTTAAATTTTATTCACGGCAGATGCACAGCATAACGATCTCTGCGACGTTTGGCGCCGCCGCAGTCGCGCTACAATATAATACTGTTGAAGTATAAACGTTAGGTATATAATATATCATAATAATATTATTATGATTAATAACGATACAAATATTGCTGTTTGTATTCCGCGATACGGTATAAGTGCCTAATTGTGAAATAATAAAGATGGAATATTATTATATACTACTCGCATAGCGCAGTACACAATATACAACGACGTGGTTTCAGTCGCGGTGCGCGCGCGATCCGATCTCGGATAATTGGGGAAAGGCTCACGGGTGTATACAATCATAATATTCTATACTTATTTGTCTGTGAATCAGTGTGTGCGCTTGTATTGTGTGCGCGTATAAAGATAATAATATAATATATTAGAGCACATAGTATCTATGTATTTATTCTGCGCATGTTTGTTTAGGAAAAGTCAGCGTAGATATAGTATTATTTATAATAAGATTTTTTTTTCTTGTATAGCGCCACCGTACCGGAACGATTTAATGTCTCGGTCGGCAGCAGGTGCAGCCGTGGTAACAATAAATATTTTTTGAATACAGATAAACGTATTAGAAAAACAACCATATCATGATATACCTACGGCCTGTTCGTATATACGCGTGTGTGTGGTGTTTATCTGACGGGGAAATATTATAAACCCGAAATCATCAAAACAGTGTGTCTGCGATCCAAGGAACACCTATTTTGTTTTTAGGTTTAGATTTTAGTCCCACGACGATTGCGAGTATAGCAAGGGCGGCACTATCTCGTTAAAAACTGCAGGCTCCCACCACCCCTAATCCTCAAAACCCACCAACCATGATCCCATTTATGTGTACTTTAATTTTGACATAGATGCAAATTCAATTTGAGAATATTATATTTATTATTTGATAGGTAGATGTTTTTGTAAACACTTTTTTAACAATCAATGATGATAGTACCCGTGGGCTGTAACCTGTCATTAAGTTGGTTGTTTTCGTAATATATATATATATATATATATAAATGGACCAGAAAGAAATAATTTTGACCGTATAATAATGCATGTTTAAGCTTTTAATTCGTTCAATTTGGATTATTATGATTTATGTTGTTCAGACATTACGTACAGCTTTTAAATATATATATTCACGTAGATATCGAGAGCTACAGTTAAGTTTTAACTTGATTCATAATGCGTAAGTAAATATTAATCGCGTATAATATATCTAATATAGAGAATTTTAAACTGCGTTCTACAATAGGCACTATCAGAAATGTATTACGTACGTTCAGTTTATGTACATCGTCAAATCGTGTCTTGTCCGGGGTGTAGAGTACAATAACTAATCGGATACAATTGAAACTTTTTGTTTGACGGACGACGACCGACACCAATATTGCATTAAAAATGTCTACGTACAACCTTGAGCCTTCGTATGGGTGATATCCTGGCTGTAGGCGAGTAATACTTATAAAAGTTACTGCAATTGTAGTTTATTTTTACTGAAAACAAACTTTAAAATTATTGATTTTCTAATTGAATGTATGTAATTTAATTAAAATTAAATTCTAAAACAAACACAAATTAATTATATTTGTATTATATTATTATTCAAATTACAGTGTCAGTAGATTATGACCTATGCATTTTTAAAATAACATTTTTCAATATTTTTTTTGTTTACACTCATTATTCTATTGTTAAAAAGATACCAAATCATGTAGGTCAGATTATTTGTATAGGAATTTAAAGTTTAGACTGCAGTTGTAATGAAGTAAAGTGACACACTGACATCCTTTGAATGTTTATTGCACTTTCCGACTTTTGAAAAATACAACATTTAACGTGAGAGTGTAGCACGTGCTTTCCATTAAAAACATTCTTCTTGTATAAACTTGTCTAGAAAGATTCTTAAAATCTTTTATACGATTCATTACTATTTAAATTATGATTATTAAAAAAACTAAAAAAAAATGCATAAAAAATATTGTAGTAACAAATCAATATTTTAGATTCCTGTTTGAACCGGTTGTTAAAATGTTATAGAAAAGAGGATTTTTTTTGTTGCTTTTTAGCCAATTACGATTATAGAACTTTCACTCATGGGCATTATTGTTTATAACTTGAAAACGTGTATCGATTTATAATAAATCTACATATAATTATAAAAATAGCACTAATGATTAGGGCTATGATTTATATGCAATAAAAAATGATGAAATATGCATTTGTTTTATTAAAAATATGCAAAAATATGCAATAAAAATATGCTAAAATATACCACATAAATATTATTAAATTAACACATTTTCTATAATTTTTTTTTCAAATAGATAATTATTACTCTAAATAAATATGTTAAATTGCATTAAAAAAATATGATAAAATGAACACTTAATACAAAAACATTAAAAAAAGATTCTAAAATCTATAAAATTATGTCTAAAATTATTAAAGTTATTCAAATGAATTACACGAAGCAATGACATAGTGTTCACCAAAATGAACGATCTTCTGTTTGATCTTAATAAATTCTTAAATTTATTAAAACTCCGTTCGACATCACTTGACGTAATTTTCGCATATTTAAATTTTATTACTTCTCCGGAAGTTATATTTGGGAAATCTTCATCTAGATTGTTGTAATCTAAAATGTTACGTATCGTAAACATAGATTTTAGTTCAGTATTTTTTTCTAACACATTTTTTAATTTTTTGACGATTTTCTCAGCAATTGGTCCTTTATTTTGGCTATGTTTAAATTTGGTGTTTTCAACGACTTCCAAACACTCATCAAGTAAAAATTTAGCATACTAGTTTGTGACAAAAAGGTAAAATAGATGTAATTACTTTTAAATATTTTTGTACAGCGATAAAATGACTTTTAACGAAATATACCATAAAACATGCATTTTTCGCGTTTTTGTAGTTAAAATATGCAATAATATTAATTATTTTTCAAAATATGCAAAAATATGCATTTTATCCAAAATATGCAAAAAAAAAGCACAAAAAAAAATACCACCATTTACCTCATTATGAGCTGATTCGTGGACATCACTAACAAAAGTAGTAATAAGAAGTTGCAAAAAAAAAAACATACCAATGCATATAAATCTTAGCCCTACTAATGATACACCCACGGTGCATCTAAATATATTTATGAAATTTTTTACTGGAGTTAAAATTTATATGTAGTATTTAAAATGTATCCTAAGTTATAGATTAATATAAAGTTTAAAAATATTTTCAGTAATAAAAACTGAATTATAATTGGTGTAGTTTTGTATTTTAAGAATTTAAACAAAAAAATACACAATTGACAACTTAAAAACACGAAAAAAACATTCTCACGTCCTAACTGCTAATGGTATAATAGAAAATGTTAAAGTCGACAGACTATAACAAATCTAAGTGTGTAAATGTATCTAGCTGAAGAATATGGTTATAAAATTTGCTGATTACCTATCCATTAGAATAAAAATTAAATAAATACTAAGAATACATATAAATCAAAAATATTGATATATTACCTATGACTGCAATTCACAGTATTCTATGTCGAATGATAATTATAACTGTATCGTCTCTGGTAATAAAAATTTTTTTATCGTATTTTAAATTGACCCGACTGGGCTAAATCTTATTATCGATTCATCATAAAAAAATTAATTAATTACATTTAATTTTATACAGATGTAGTCACAAGTCTACACGTAACGATTGGTTTTTTTTTGCGGCCGTATACATTTTACTCGGCTCAGAAGTTCAGTATACGATGATTAACAATATTTAGTAAATATTATTTACACGTTTTTATTCAATAAAGTGATTTTGCGGTGACACGCGAAGAGAATATCTCATTATACTATGAGTACATAATTTGTTTCCAATTCATCTCTCCGCAGTTGAATGATCGCGTTATTCAATTCGCGACATATATAGGCACGACGGACACGAATACTGGCGGATTTCGGCATTATTCTGTATAATATATACGATTCTGACGCCTGTAAGCGAATATGATATATATTATAATGCATATAAAAGAGAAATGTATACAATAACTGCAATATTATGTGTATTATAATATTGGATGACCGCGTGTAGGATACATGGGTGACGTGTCGGCAGTACACTGCAATATTGCATATAATATACAAATGCTGCTGCACGTAAATATCTATATATGCGTACAATTGCAAGTACGAACAAGGGCACGTAAAAGTTTCGTAATATCCGCAAGCCCCGCTTGTGATAAAAGTGCGTACGTGTATAATAATGTGTAATAATATGCGTTGTATATCCATAGACTGTACCTAATAGATACCTTGAAAAATGTAACAATTACTGTAACGGATGTCGATGATCTATACACAGACCGTGTTGCATTTATTAAGGAAAGTTTGTGGGGAAGAACTACAATCGTTTCCAGTAGTACGCTTTTTGGGGTCGACGGTGATTTTAATACCCTAAATTTAAAAAATGAACCTAACCTATACAATATAATGCGGTAAATACGTCAGGCCGCCAATTTGTAAGTAACCTATATTTAATTTACAGCGTCGTATTGCGTTAAGTAAATGGTTTCTTTGAAAGTTTTGACATAATTACATCGAAATCTAAACATTCGAAAATTCGAACTTTCAGTTAACTTAAATATTTAAAATATTTGAATTTTAATGGATGCATATTTGTGTATAAATGGAGCGAATAAAGTTAAAAATGCATCCAATGTATCTATACTATCAAATTTAATATTTATTTATTATTTTATACTATTGAGATGTATAACACAACAGGTGGTAATATACAGTGGCAATATAGCAGCGATGTAATTTTTTATGTAACAGTATACATAAACAATGTGGTGTTTTAATGGTGGTTGGTGAAGTGGCTGGGTGGGTGATGTGCAATAGGTGATTTGAGACCCGGAGGCCCGGGTGGATATAATGTGGCATGCTAAGAAGTATTAAAAATAACAAATATGGTCCGAAACCCAAATATAAAATTTTTAGATGGTCTGGGTGGGTGTATGGTCACCTACTCACCCTGCCCCCGGTAATGTGTATTTCTATACTAGGATATACATGATAAAACATATTTTTATACAAGGGGATGAGGAGCTGTTGGTAGAGATGTAAAAAAAAGTCTATAAGTTGTATATCTGTTCATATTATGTGTATATTTACACTCGCGTGATATAAGGCGTAGATCGGATTTCCGATGAGTTAATCGCGGCGAATATGTTGCGTTCCGGTGATTTTTTAACATTTTTAGGCAAATGATTGGTATCGTTAGTTAAAACGGTCGTATAAATTAATTTCGTTGAATTCGTACATTCAATTCGTATAGGTATCGACGTTTATTGAATGAAATGCCGTTAAAAATTGTTTCTGTTTTTATTTGTGAAATACGCTGCACCAAATTTATTTAAAGATTTCGTGCACTGCAGTTCGATCAAATGATCAATGGACGTATAATCGATTCACAAACAGCCGATCGCGACTTTGTGTCCATACACAAAATATACAGAAAATATATTTCTATATAATATATTATATATAGACATGACTCACACACTCGTAGCATTATATATATTGGAAATAATCGGTCGGCGGACTTTGTGTCGGCGAGGACCTGTTGCTGCTGCGGCAGCAGATCGAGTGGCCGACCGGCGCCACCGGCTAAGAATAAGGAGTGAAAACGATACAACAACCTATCAGCTAGCTAGGACCGCTTTCGTATGGCCCCGCGGGGATAAATAAGCCGCATTCACTCTCTGTAAATATATGTATATATTATGTTATTATATATTGCCACTGACTACAACTATACCTCCACCACAGCCGCCACCGCCGTATAGAGACTCGTCCGTCCGGCCGGACCACTTTCTCGAACCCGCCCTTCAAATGAAAACGAAATAATAATAAACAACATTAACGTGTCGTCTGAGCGTATACGAATCGGTTTCACTTTTATATCGCATACCACACCGAACTTTTGTGTGTATACGCGATGCTCACCAAGCATACGTACGTATACCGCGGGCTACTATATTATAATAAACACGTGGGCAATGAGATGTTTTCTTAAAAACATGGCCAAACTGTATTGTGATATGAGAAATGCATTTAAAATTACATTTGTTGATGAATATCGATATAATTTCTTTATTTTTGTCGCCATAGCCCACAGCCCCATAGTGTAAGCACTGTTATTGGGTATTTTATATTATATTGTGACAAAGCTGTAGATGTGTTCGTAAAGCTATAACACGGATATTTTGATACCGCTGTAATGATAATATTTTGTTTCCTGTACAACTCAACTACAATAGTAACAGCTATAAAAATTTGAAAAAAATACAAAAATTATAAAAAACTTTAAATTTTAATAAACTTTCAAGACAGTCCTAATCCAAAGTTTAATATTGTTTTAAATGTTTGTTATTTAATAAACAAAGTACTTTTGTTGTACCAATTATTAAGAATAATGAAACATTTTTGTCATTTTCTATCAGGTACCTTTGAAATTGTGTTGATTCTGATTAATACTCACATTAAGAGGTGATAGTTACATTTAGATAGGAAAAGCGTTATTTTAAAATAAATAATTAAATATCACATATCTCTGCAGTGGTTTTAAATGAATTCAAATTTTTTTTTAATAATTAAAATCTATAGAAAATAAAATATTTCTACAAATATATACTTACAAAAAATTCGTGTTGACAGATTTATTAACGCATCAGTTAAGTACCGTTACGTCATACTATACGAGTACAAAAATAATGACATTATCGTTACAAATATGTATGTTGAACAAAAACAATATTATTGGACATTTTTGAAGGTAAATTATCTGTTTAATGCTATTACATAATAGATGGTAAATAATAATATGGCACGTTGACAGGGAAACAATGCTTATAGATAGTTAAACCAACAAGATCACCACGAAAATGTAACTCAATTTTTCCTCTAAAATATAAGCACCAAAACGGCTAAAAATTAAGAGATAAGCTCTTTTTTTTCTCGAAATAACCTTTATGAAATGTAACATTAAAGCTCTTTGTCTAACTGCAGTTTTCACGAAATAGATGATTTATGCAAATTATTCGTAGGCCTGGTTTTTATAAGTAAAAGGAATATGATATGAAAATAAAGATATGGTTTTTCCTTTCCTACTGTTGAAGTGCCTATATTAGAGCCTTTTTAAATAGAACTGCTATAATATTATGCAATAATAGTAGGTATAGTACTGCGACACGATATATAACAATATTATTGTACTTGCAGGTGATAAGAATGTAGCCCATAATAGGCACATATTTTGTACTGCTTATATGTTTCATCAACCACTTTTGATCGCAACAATATCGCAGCTTCCCGCTGTCAATCAATTATTCAGCGATTATCGGATTATTATTATTGTTAATAATCTTTACTGCACATATGTACGTATACGGGATAAGAAATATCAACGTTATTTTTTTTAGAAAAGTGTACCGCTTCGTTTTAGAAAGTGGGTTTATTGAAAAATTACAGTTACAAGAAATAAGATTTTTTGTTCAAAAACGTATACACTCGTGTTAAAAGTATAAGCTGCAGTTGTACCATAGTTATATGTATATATAATATTTAGACGTTTTTCGTAAGACGTGTATGAACTGTGCGGTGAAAACGTTTTTTTTCCTTCGTGAAATTGACTGAGAAAGTCGGCGTAGCCGTTTAAACAGATCATCCCGTATATTATATTATATTAGAGGGAGCGCCGAAAAATCAAAACGAAAAAAAAATATTAAGAATAATAATGTACAATCTTTCGAGTTCATCCCATTGTTTGCGTATGGTTTGGTATTCGAACGTCATCGTCATCGGTCACGTTTATTATTATGCGTTATATGTCGACTCAGCGACAGCCAGGACGAGGATTTATCGTGCATTATATTATGTATTGTTATAAAGTACACATCGTAAGCATGCATCGAGTGTCTCGTCCCGTGTTTGTGAAGTTCGTCCCCGCCAGCGAATACCGCGTAGGTTGATACAATAATAATATATTTTGCTGAATAGGTTTTTGAAATCGTATTTTTTAGAGTTCCGCCGCGGTCCGTCGCGTACATTTAAAATTTTTTTTTTCGGTGCATATACAGAGTGGTTCTCTTATTGCGAACCCGTAGGCGATATATATTATAGAAAATACAAAGAATTTTCAATTATGGCAACTGCAGATATTGATAATCATTAATAGAAACATGACATAAAATAGTATACGTTATTCTTATTTCCCAAATGATATTGCCGGTAAAATATTACCTTGATATAAATTATAATGGTTGCAGAAGTTCTAATGATATAGTTTTAGTATGAAATTAAATAGAATTATAGTATTTAACATTAAATTATCGAATATCGAATATAGCTTATTACGCATTACAATTTTTTACGAACGACGAGTAAGGAAGTTATTATTATTACTAATAACGAGTAGGTACACACACACACTCGTTCGTTTGTTTGTTTCATCATTATTCAAAAAACCGTTTATATAATATATAGGCATACTGTGTTTTTATTTATACCGATACATACAATGTGTTAGATATTAATTATCATGTTACGTTATACATTGTTCGTTACACCCGACGTCACACGTATTCATAATATAAACTGTATAGACTATAGGTGTGATTGTTTTACTCTATTGAAACAACATTTGTATTGATCGTCCGGATTCTTTGATAAAGTGTTTCGCGTTCGATCATTATTTTAATTGTACGCTTAAAAAAAAAAAAAAAGTGGTTGGTCAACAGTCATGTGTCCATGACGAACAAAACCTTAAACTTGTAAACATGTGCAATAATATTTTATACATTCAATTTCATTAATATCTCTGTGTTATACTTACACCATATTAAAGTTATGTGTAATTATATTGTATATTATGTAAATAAATCGCCGGAATTCGCGATGTGATTAAACAAGTGTCACGAAAAAACGACCAACGTAGTTATTATTGATTTAAAGGAAAAAAATTTGCACAATTTAATTTTCTAAATAGGACAAAAGAAATTAATGATACATTATTGGTACTATATAATAAATATAGGTACTATAAATTATATACGTACACAACTGTTTCCTAATCTACAGTTTGAATCTAAAAAGGAAATACCGTGAAGTCAATGTACACAGTGCCAATAATACTGGCAGTCCATTGTGTTTGGCTTTGGAGTACGTTTGGCGTAAGTAAATACGCGATACGATGCTATTACCAGTGACGTATATTTATGGAGGAGTAATAAAATTTGGATATGCATCTATAGTATATTATACTATAGTTTTACTCCTTGTCATTTTTTTTTTCAGTTCCACTATGGTTCCCCAGCCTTTCAGCAGGGTTCTTCCCTATTATTGTTGCAATTGTTTACCAAAGTAAAAGATGTATGATGATTGATCATTAAAATATTATTATTATTTGAGCCTTACCTACGCGTGTTCGTAGAATAATATATATAAAAATTCAAACATGATCGAGTTTTATTTGAATTTTTTCTTTCGAAAATCGCTCCTACTTTGAATAAATTCTTGATACGCCACAGCAGTTGAAACGATACATTTTCTGATATCTATATATATATATACATATTTTTTTTTTCGTTTAAACATTTTTATTCAAAATTGAGCTGTAGGTCATGTCGTATGTAGAATACCTTTTTTGCTTTATATAATCATAGTATACGGCAAAATCACCAGCTGTCGTCGTAAAAAACGACTCAAAAATGAATTTTTTCCGAGGTAACAAGTTGTAAAAAAAAAAAAAAAAAAATCATCAACTCAAACGTTTCATCATTACTCGCAGCTATGTATATGCATGTATGTTGTTAAGTATAATATTATCGTTATTGTCGTCGACGTCGTCAACTGCATTGCTCGCGCGTTTAAGACGACGACAAAACTAAAGCCGACGGGCAATGGCCGGGAACTAAATACAGGGTTATTATTATTACAAGTCGTTATTATGGAATGACGACAACGAAAAAAAAAATTCGTTTTTTATGCAGTTAGCTAACCAACTCGGTCGCGGTTTACGACCGTCGTTTTGTCATTCGCGCGCGCCCGTTCGTGTGTACCTATATATCATTATACTCTAACTCATTAATGAATTGTAAACGGGTAATTTGCGCGGGCAACTTACTGCGGCCAGATATATAGGTATAACGCGTGTACATTGTACGTAGTTTATGTACCGTACAAATTAAATAACTCTACGGAGTGCGCACCAACAGCGTTCCCGCTTCTACATAAGTAGACCGAACCATTCGCCGGCAAGTTCTAAATATTATAAAATTATTATTTTTTATTATTTATACCTCGTTGTACCCAGTCATAACTCGCGAAATATATAGAAGGTGTCTCCTTGTATTTTTTTTTTTAATTTTGAGGGTTGTTATAATATTCTGTAGGTATAGTCGATTTAGCTTAATGGTCTTAAGCTCATTAAAAGCGGATTAAAATGTACGTTTTTCCGTTGTTAATATTAGGTATAATGTACGCGGTTGAGTTAAACAATTTATGCGTAAAGCTGAAAATATTTTGAAAGTCAAATGACAACATACATTATTTTATTATGATCGTCGCATTAATAAAATAGTTTAAGTAATAAGTAAATTATTATAAATTATTATTCAAATACAAACATTTTTGAATAGAGTTACAGTATAGTGGGTATATATACACTGCAGCTGATAAAAATGACGAGTTATTTAATCAAAACGAGACTCGTATAAAGAATGAATTATGACGTATTAATTGCGTATCCCGTACTTTTAAAATTTTATACAAATTAAATTTTCATTCGACATTGATATACTCCAATTTATAATATCTATATATTACTTTAAAAGTGTCTGCCTATAGGTAGGTAAATGCTTACATTATCATTTGATTGAGTATTATATTATTGTGAAAGGTTATACTCAAAAAGTCAAAACTCATTAAAACTGCACGTCTGAGAAGTTCTCTGTCTCGAGAAAATTTAGATAATGCATAAGCAAAAATGATATTGAAAATCACTTAGTTCACAGAGAAATTGATGTAATATAGTAGGTATACTAATATGTTATATACTTGGAAAAATATGTTAAGTCAAATTTAATTTTTAAATACCTATAAAAATATTTATTTTATTTAACACTCTATATTTCATTTTATCTATACGTTTTAATGTTATATGCTATGTTTATGAAAAAATTAAAAGATACATCTTTATAGATATTTATTCCACTACAATCATCATAGACATATCAATTTGTATGATGACATGATCCCTGCAATATCTCGTGTTTTTTTATTTCAGTTCGTGACTTATTGTAGTTGAACTGCAGGTTAAGAATGCGTAGGCAAGACGATCGCGACACACGCCCTGTAAGAGTATATAAAGCGTGTTACTCGAGGCTTGACTTGTTAATTCGACGCGCACGCCTGTTTTACGTTAAAAAAATCTGATAGTTATGATTGCCGTAGTCAAACTCGTGATTTCTACGTGTTTTTGTACGTTTATGTACCTATGTAATTATAATTTATAGGGCGATGTTTTAGAGTAAATTAGAATGTATATTGCGGGTGGTATATGTGTTTTATAGAATTTAGAAAAAGCAAACGTAACGTTATAGATAATAATTTTTCGCTTCACTTTTCAACAATACTGTCATTTTTTCGTTATTAATATTTTCTATGTGATATTTTGCTACACGGAATAAGTGGAATCGTGGATTCAGCGCTGGACGATCCTGGACTGCAGTATAGGGATAGAGATGTATTTAATTTTTATAGGGCTCAATGACTGTACAGTTAGTTATACTATATTTCTATACTTTATTGAAATTAATTGCAGGTGATTAGAAAGTGACGAGTTTTTCAAAAATCAATTTTTTATCAACATATTGACTTTGAAATTGATTTAAATATCGTTGTCAGATATTCCAAGATCTCAAAAAAATATATCACGGATACGACGAAGATACTATGAAAAATAGTTTAACATAGTGCTTCTGGGCACTGGCTATACTTGCATTGATAATTTGAAAAAGATTTTCCATATTTTTATACTTATTTGATTTTTTAAAATATTATGTTTCATATATTTTATACACTTCTAATTTGACATAAATACATAATTGTTGTACCGAAATTATAAAACATAATTTTAGAAATTTCCGTTTTAAAAAAAATAATAAGTATTAAAGTTAAGCAAATTATTATAAATATTGAGCTAATTCATATATCACGTTGTTATTGAATATTTATGGTTGAATATCACTATGGATTTGAAGTAGTTCAGAAAACAAATTTGTACGTTTTATTAAATTGTTGATGGTTTTATTTGTAATAAATAAATTGTATACAATATACAAATACTCAAAAATGAATTTGTGTACTGTCTTATATTTTCGTGGTGATAGTGGGGGAGGCGGTGGCGTTCGCGCTGTCTGTTTATGCGAATACAATCACGCATCTCCGTCCACGAGTTTTATAATAATATTTATAAATTATGAGATCGCCATGCGGACGGACTTGACCCGGCTATATTATAATCGAAGGGGCACAAGGTCAACAGTTAATATTATTATTGTATAAAATTTATTATCGACTCGCGTGCCACCCCTCCCCCACCCACACGTAGAGTAGATCCCGAATTGAAATAAGTACTACATAATATTAAAATGCCCGCCAATCGTAACCCAATTTTATCGTGATGGCGAACGACGCCGTTTATGTACGTGATGAGACATTCAATTACTGTTAATGTTTATAATTTGACGTTGACCACGAAAACATAAACAGCGCGCGGTCACGTTCTCAATCATCTATAATATTATAATATATATTACGTGTGCCGTGTGCGTATGTATTACAGCAGAAATAAATTGGCGTCGTACCTATAGGTAATATTATAATTCTATAATAAGTAGTGTCGTTTGTGGAAGTCACTATTATTGGTTGCAGTGCGTTGTAGATTTTTTGGCGAGGTTGCGAGAGGAGGACCAGGTTAGAAAAGTCTGCATGAATAATTTTTTTTGAATAACGACAAAAATAAAAAATATCGATTTTATCGATTTAATTTTCGCCCGATTGTTAAGTTAATCGTACTCGGATATTTTTACTTTCAGAATCTAAAAAAAAGTAATACGTTCATCGTCCATTCAGAATCTAAAATATATAAAGAAATTTTAATCCACATCCACATACTAAAATACAAGTGCAATCGTTTTAAACTTTTTATAAATTAAGTAAAAAAATAAAATTATATTCATCATTAGTTTTTTACTAGACCTATAAGTTTTTCCATCCATATAAATACAGATTCAATCAATCTGGATGCATTAAATTGAGATCGTATAAATCGTTTATTTTTTAAATTTTTTGTTTGTACACAGTATTATAGTATTACAGGACATATTTAAATTATTTTATTATACTTAGGTACATACCTAATACATAATGATATATCATGATATTTTAATTTTACAAATAAAACGTAATGGGAAAATAACGATTGAGACGTTATTATGTTATAGCGTTTGGGACACGACAAAAACCAGAAAATAAATTATCAAGGAGATAATATACAAAAGTTGAAAACACATCACGATTGGACATGTCTCGATATCGAAGACAATTAACCAAAAAGTAATATCCACGTATTAAATGTTCGATTTGGCTGCCCAAACGCCTAAAAGAGGAGGTCCTATTATGGTATTGAAATTTATGTAATAATTTCACTGTACGTTTCTGTTGTATTGGGATTTAAGTCGTTTAGTAAAATGATCGATTATTACGCTCCTGAAACGTACTTAATAGTCAATACCTATCTTTATTTATTTTATACAATATAAGTACACGCATCATACGTAATGGCTAAATGGCAAATGAATACACATACGATATACCTACCTTCGAGTGATATAATAACAAACAACAATAATAATATATGCCGTACGAGCCACGTGACAAATGGGTTAATCCTCGTGTGTATATATGTACATTAGATATTATACTCGCGTCGAAGACAGCGACCGACATAGATTTATAACACAAATGCGCGCAACGATCCACGGCGTTAAAACATAATAATAATATATACAAGAACGCAATATCGTAGCACATAAAACGCACACACATGCGTGTTGATGTCCATATATATAATATAATATAGGATTTAAAATACCAACTAACATAATATACACTATGTGTTTGGTTACTGAAAAAGTGAAAACCCACGCGAGCTTTAGAATATAATATACAGGGCGCGCATGGAGAATTTGACAGTTTAAACGAGCAAAATTATTGTCAAATATGTTAAGTAAGTCTTATACCCTGTGTGGATTTCTCCGACGTGTTCGCGAGTGGTCCTTATGACCGTATATGCGTAAAGATAATATCTATATGTAATTGAATTTAACATGTGGGCAGTAGCATATTTAGGAATTCTTAATGGGGGGAGTCCACATAATTTTTCCAACCCAAAGTTGTTGTTTGTTATATATTTTATAACTCCTTAAAAAAAATTAACTCCTCTTGATATAAATAATATAAATTCAGAAAACTCTACCATCATGTAATGGGTTTCATCCCTGCAGAACATTCTGGCCATTCTGTGTTATTACTTATATTATCAACAAAAATATTTATATACAATACATAATATATGTATTAATTTACATATTCATAATTGATAATACTCTAATAGTCACAAAGATGATAGATTTTTTAATTTTTTTAATTTTTTAAAAGAAAATGTTTGCAAGAATAACAAACGATCACTGTTAGACTGATCAACCTGTATACACGTATAGTTTAGGTATATCCATCAATTAGTTATTATTCATTGCAAAATTATGAATATACCTCTTTAAAAAGTTTTGAATTTTTTTTCGATTTTGATTGAATTATCGTTTGTGTGTTCATCATTATGATATACTATGTACAGGTATTTATACTGCGCTTATAATAATCATAACGACCGAGATCGTGTAGTACACGGCGCAGCAGCTGCAGGACCTTGTTCTATTGTCTGTTAATGATCGCAACGAGGGTGTAATAGCTAGTTCAGAAAGTAAATTCTCGCATGTACTTATGTCGGGCACATAAATCATATAATATATCTAATTACGTTATTGCATAACATTTTAACGACGTGTTTATTCATATTTATTTATGGCTGGAGTATAATTTAATATATTATTGTCATACTAATAATATTGGAAAGTGGCACTTCGGGGGCTTCGCCCTCTCAAATAACTCCCAAGCTCTCCGGAATCGTTTCACATTTCTATATAATTAATTTATTTAAATATAAACGGGTTGAACCCAATTCAAAATAACACGTTAAAACTAAATATCTAGTCAATCTTAAATTTAAGTAAATTGTACAGTAAAAATAGGTATGTAATAAAAATTACAACTAGAAAATATCAATAATAGGTAGTAAAATTTTAAAAAAGTAATAATAATAATAAATCAAATGAAGAATTATGAGTTCTTATTGGCCAAAAAATTAAGAGCTTAGGTACAAGTCATGTTTTTAATTTTATAATATAAGCACGTTTAACGAACATTATTATTCTATTGTGTTGTATTAATAATGTATAGAACGATTTATTATTTTTTTTTAAATTTTATTTTATTTGGATAATATTTTGGTTTAATTTTTGAGTTAATAGTATTCTTACCTTTGATTAACTGGTTTCAATGGTCTTAGATATTCATTCCAAATTTAAAAGTTAAATAAATTTTTAATATTTTGTTGTTATAGAAATTTAATTATTAATAACTTAAATTGCATAAAAGTAATAAATAGGTAAATATATTATATATATATGATAAAGAGAAAAAAATTCTCAACAAATTGACAGGACCGTAGTGTATTATAGAAGGTTGTGGGTTGTGGACTATCGTTATGTGTATTTGTATTCCTCTATTCAAACGTATAAGCTATATTTTATTTAAATCAATTTAATAATTAAAGCATATTATGGGATAACTTGTTGCCAAAGAATAATGATTTTCTATAGTGAAAAAGTGTATTTAAAATTAATTTATAATAAGTTTGAAAAAATATTTTTGATAAGCGATCAAACTCAAAGTTTAAGTTCAAGGCCTAATAGATAATTGTTTTTGATCGTTTAATCGTTCAACAAAAACTTAAATTATTTTGTTTTTATTTTTTATATACAAACTGAAATTTCATATTTAAATTCGTTGTATTTAAATATGTTTGTAAATAACTCTGCTATGTGTTGCTACTTCCAATACAGATACGCAATCACCATGAGCCTATATGGCTAAATCAAGTCATAATAACAATAATGTTTGCTAGTGAATAATGTTAACTATGTATCATCCGTATACGGATAGAAAAAAAAACCCGTAATATTATATGATGATAAGCGAAATTTAAAAACCAGTACAATATTTTATTGTGCTGTGAGTATATAATTTAACTGCGGGTCAGGAATCGGGATATTATACAGAAGTTGAGCAGTCGTCTCGCTCCGATCGGCTCGACACAATACCGGATTATATATAGGTAGATACATTGTGTTATTTTTTAAAATTCGAAAGCGATGAATAAATCGTCTCGTTGGTAAGACGACTCTGTGTTATAAGTTAGTATATCAGCTTACCCGGAAAAATTATATATATTTTTTCACAAAAATTTAATAGGTATGTATATAAATTATTATACTATACTTTTACAAATTACAATGAATTAAAATAGCCAAACAAGACTTATTAGTTATAACTTATAACAGTATTAAATAATTCAGTTTTATTTTGGAATACCTCATTTACAGTCATGAGTTTATGACTATGGTACGTATACATGATACCTACAGCAGAATCACGTATTAAATACAAATCGTTAAATAATATTTAAATGTTTTTTTTTTTTCACTAATATTTATAATTTACTTCCAAAACGCATTAAACGAGAAGACCATACATTATATTATAAACTCACTGCGATGTTTTCTATTTGTAAATGTCAAATAGTAGTTTGTTTATCTGCAAGAAGTCGAGATGGAAAGTATGTTCACGAACTGAGGTGGTTATGAGGAAAGTGCGTACCGTTAGAAATTTGAATGTACCTACACGTTAATTAATTGATCAATACGTGTTAAATAACAAATTCACGTTTATATTATACAGTCTAAAATAAAATAATGAGAATGTGAAAACTGTTTTTATCAGCTATAGTATTAAGACATCTAATTATCGATATAATCATCGCATACCTATACAGTTGTTGTTCCGACAATATCGAATTCCTACGATATATATTTAACTATGTTATATAATATTTATTATATCTATAAATTAATAAGGAAAATATGAGTTATCAATTTATTGTACAAGTTGAACGTAAAAAATATACACATATTGATAACAGTACCGTCATAAAATATACATTTTTATGGTTTATATTACCGACGTAATGTTTCAAAAAGATATACAAACAACAGTTAAATATATCATGATTTATCAATAAACCTAACTCTTTGGGTTTCTTTTTTAGGCATACATACGCATAGTATATATTTTTTCCGTTGCCTTTTGAGACATTTCCAAGTAGATATACATAATTTACGACCTTTGAATCAGAGCGGCTTTCAGCGTTAACACAATAACTTCACGATTTTTGATTGTGGACAATAACAGCACATGTACGACGAGAACAATAATTATTATATTACTGGAAACACTGTGCAAGAAAACGAGAGACGCCGAAGCTATTTTTCGCATCCTATTCTATATGTATAATATAATCGAACGTCTTCTTAAAGTAACTATGTCTGCTGTTTACGGCCCGTTAAACTTACGACTGTGCTTAAAAAAAGCTAGATCACTTATTTAATTATATCATGATAAAATTCGGTATATCGCGTACTTCACTTCACGGTCTATTAATCGTTTTTAAGGTTTTGGTATACGGTGTTGTTTACGAAAAATACGACCTGAGAGTATTTAACTGAGCGTATAATAATTCAATACATTATATTTTATAATGATGTCGACTGCGCAATGAGGATCTTCGGTTCAATCTCTTGGTCAATTCTATATATTATGTTACATTTTAAATAATACCGACAATGTTTAATGTTTTTAAATAATTTATCTCATTTCTCTAGAACATAACATATAAAAACATAAAATGAATGAATGAATGTAAAAGTTGTCTTAAGATCGAGAATGTTGATTTTGAACCACTTTCGTAGAGAATTTGATGTATATTTCTGTTTATTGGATTTAAATAATTATTAATAAACAAATGGATTATGCCTAAATAAAGTGT
This sequence comes from Pentalonia nigronervosa, assembly GCA_014851325.1. Lineage (NCBI taxonomy): Eukaryota > Metazoa > Arthropoda > Insecta > Hemiptera > Aphididae > Pentalonia > Pentalonia nigronervosa. The sequence continues at coordinate 31,587 of JACXSJ010001405.1, forward strand.
ATAATGTATTTATAAAAATATAAAATTTGCTGAATTTGGTAATACATTTTTTGTTAATAATGCCAGAAAATAAGTTTCAGGTATGCATTTACATATTTATATTATGATAGATTAAATAACTTGAAAGTTATTTTGATTCATTTGAAGCTAAATATTTTTTTTGAAAAAACTCATATAGAACTGTAAGAAATTTTTAATGTATGCAATTCCTATTATTTCGTAAAATATATTTAGGTACATAGTACATTTTATAAATATTAATAATATAATGTAAATAATTGTTTCAAAATATGAATACACATAAATACATAATCAATCGTTTAACAATAATTTAGGTCTT
>JACXSJ010001405.1:32026-94091 GCA_014851325.1 Pentalonia nigronervosa
CCTTCTGAAATGGTGACTATAATAAATTATGTTAGATTATCCCCCCCCCCCCGCCACTTTCAAAGTATATCCGGCTCTCGATTTATGATAATTTATATAAATATGAATAATTATAAAAAATAATATTGTACTCATTAGTAATATCATTAACATTCCGTCTGCCTTTTCTTTGATTCATCTCTCACTCTTCGTCGTGAATACGTCATAATAATTTATAACGAAACCGATCGCGATGACGTAGTCACATAATATTCATTTCGATTGTCCTTAACATAATTATGATGTGATCGTTCTGTCATTTTGTTTATATAAGTAAATTTTAAGTTTAATTTAGGTACTTCGTAAGTCATTTTAACTATTAAAATATTAATTTATGGTACACGAAGACGAAGTTATTATAATGTTTCATTTTTTAGACCAAGTTTCTAGTTAAATATTTTCAAATATTCATTCGATGAATAAATGTTCTGTTGAATTATGTTCGGTTAATAAATCAGTTTAACCCTTTTTTATACTACATAGTGATTTGTATATAATTACTTTTAGTCTATTAAATACAATGCCTTATACAAGTTTTCCCGATTAGTCTCGACGAGGGTTAAACCTGTTTTCTCCCCTAATATAATATATTCTCAGTAGTCAGTGGAGTCGATGTTGCATGTATACAATATATTCTTTCAAAGATTCAACATAATATTTAAATGTGTTATAACGCCGTATCGATTACAATTTTTCATTGCAATGAGTTTAAAATATTGTCCAAAACGTTGGTTTTTCGTTACTCGACGTAACGGATCTCGATTTCTCTTCTGAAATTAATAACATTAACGTAATTACTCGTATGTGGTATGTATATGGTAAAAGATACACGGGTTTGATCAAAACTATATGGAAAAAAAATGTATTAAAACTATCATCTAAGAACTTATAAAACGTAGATTACTTGGGTATTATTTTATTATGTGCATAATGCTTTTATTATGTTAATTAAATATTAAAGAGAAAAACATATAAATGTTCGAAACTCATAATGTGAATTTAAAATAATGTGTTTTTGTCGTTTTTGATGCACTACACGAAACATTTATACCTACTTGAACATAGCTGCGCCCATTATATATTATAATAATAAATTCGTCATTTTTTAATAATAGTATTTATCATATATCATCGATTTATTATTTTTACATTAGCATTAGTTAATATCACGTCATTTCAGCGTGGTTATGACGTGAGTAACTACCTACCTATACCTACCTACTACGAGAAAAAATCGATTTTTTAAAATTATTAGTTCTCCTCTGCATATAATATGAATCAGTTTACAAGGTTGGATGTTACTAACACATTGGATAACTGATGGACTATATTATTATTATATTACGTGTTGTATATTTATAGAATATCTACATACTTTTCGTCTCGTAATATTTTAATTTCGTATGCATGTATTATAATAATAAGTAATAACATACAACGTTCCCAGTAATGGTTCATCGTACCACCTTTGGGTTTTTTATAATATAATATGTTGTTGCCTGTTGGCTTTGATCGTAAAATTGTTGATTTTGGTCAGAATGTAATTGGCGCTGCAACGACCTGCGTGTATAAAAATAAAACCGCATACGAAAAGTACATATATAGCAATTTAGAATGATGTGTTATGTATAATTATATACAGAATTTATTATTTAATCAGTGGAGACAAAACACGAGTTTTAACCTCCCCGCGCTCACTCGTAGTCCAAATGATTTAAAACGTACCTAATTTCGGAGAGGTATGTTTTATTTTTTTTTTACTGTAGGTGATACATTAATGTTTAGAATAATTCATCAGCCGGATTAAAAATAAACTGCCCATTCTCCACATTTACCCCTATGACCACTCAATGCACCACCGAAAGTCTGAAAACCTCCTGAAAATTGTTTAGAAAAATATATTGCACCGCTCATTAAGCACTTGTGGCTTTACGGTCATTATCCATATACTTGAACAATGTTTATTACTTTCAAAAAGTCGGTCATTTCAATTCGAAAGTTGTAAGATCGATTAATATCAATATTCGGTATATTGTACCCTATCTATTTTAGGGAAATTGATGTGGTGTTAGATAAAATCAAAAAAAACTGAAAAACGAAAGGATGTTGGAGCAACTACAATAAAAATGTCTTCAAAAACCGTTATCAAAAATTATTTTAATTACTCGAAAAAAAATGTCCGCGAGAAAAACCGTCGTCGGTAAAACATCATAATAATATTGTAATACAAATAATATTTTACGTTCCTCATTAGTTTTCTCATATAAAAACAACGAATTATGATGGCGTTTTGTATAATAATAATATAATATATTTAATGTCACGCGCATTAACCAAAAAAACAACAAAATATACCGGTGCAAAAAAAAGTGAAATTTCAATAAAAATGCGATCAAAATGTGTATTGATGTTAACGCAAAAAAAGATAATGATTTTATATTATATAGGCGTAACCGACTAATCCGCCGATCAAAATACGATATTAATATATATAATATATAATACAATATATGATATACCCGTCCTATAATACAATATAACATAATATACCTGCCCACGATAATTATACGACCCACGCGAGTATCTAATATTTTCGAAGGCGGGACGATCGCGGACGTTGCGCCCGTCGTGACATTATAATAATAATAATATTATAATAATATTGTTGTTATCATCGTTGTCGTCGTCTCCGCCGCACAACCGAATTAAGTGCCTACGACGAGGTGCATTGATTTTTTTCATAATAATATTATTATTATATTTGATCGATGGTATATAATATAATAATGCTATATCGTCACGTCACATAAGATTGCGTGTGCGGCATAACTTTGACATGAATACATAGTGTGAGGGGGGGAGGGAATGACAAATAGGGAACGAAAAAATTCAAATCGTTGTCGCCCGAGAGCTTGCCAAAAACGTTCTCGTGAATGACAATGCGTATACTACGACAATAATAAATCGTAATAAATTCAATATGGTAAAGACGACGCTGTGACGTTATTACATAATTTAGTCAAGAGGACGCCAAGCACGGCACGGGCCTTATTCTACCGCAGAGCATGGAACTCAAATTGGACAGAAGGAAATACCTGAAGTGTAGTTGACCGTGTGAGTCTGGTTTTGATTGAAAATAAGATTTTTTTTTTAATGTATATTTTTACATTTTTGAGTTTTCAAGATATTTTTTCGTATTGTATAACATCGTCAATAGCTGTGTAAATATTGGTTGATATTTATGGATAGATTTTATATTGATTAAAACATATAAAGTTTTTTTTTTTGTAGATTTAAACTGTAAGAGTAAATTGCTATTTAAATTGAATTAATATTCAAACTTAAAATAATATGCCCACTGTTTATAGTAGTTATTAATTAATAATATACATATATTATATATGTGTGTGTATAATATTACATGTTGTTTATTTTGAAATAATTTATTCGGTGTACATTTTAACATTTTAATGCATCGTATGCTATCGTTGATATTTATAGTATATTGAAACGTTTTAACTCTAGGGCGTATGCACATAATTATATATCATCATAAATCTGGACTTAAACTACTATACCTACAACAACAACAACGACAACAACAACATAATTTTTAAACAGTCTCAGCCGAGAATTCCGGCGGCGGCGTTGTCGAGTGAAAAAAAAAGTGTATTAAAATAGTCTTTTATGAAAAAAAAGGGCTGGTTTTTTTTCTATATCTTGGTAGGTGGAAAACGTGTTGTTTACTGCCTCCTCCGCTGCCGCCGCTGCCACAGCGACCTTGGGGCCGCCAATGCCAACGACACGCGCGCGCACACCCGCCGCCGCCGAGTCTCTTCACTTTTCCTTTCGGCAGCCGACCACCGAGCGCAGACCTCTCACCACCCCACCGGTGGCCGCTCTTGCCGCCGCTCTACCGACGGACGACGCGACCACCGACACCACTGCCGCCAAGTACTTCCAAAACGCGTTCTCCGGTGTCGCGCGACGGTCATTCCGCGCGCAATCCTCTCAATACGCTCGCGTACTTCCGCCGATCGAGTTGTTCGTCGTCGGTCACCCCGTCGGATACACGTCATCTTTAAAACGCAGCGTCGTCAAACTATCGTTTTTTAAACGCACCCGTGTAAACCATCGGAGTCCTCCCAGAGTGTATTCAGTGAGTATTAATTATTGTTATTATTATTGGATTATATTATATCATTAAAATCGTTGTGTTATATATAAGAATATAATTTATTGTTAAATATAATACGTCATCGAAACGTTTATAGCTGTATCAGAACAACGTATATACGTTTATATGCGCGACCTGACGTAGGTAAACATCTATAAAATTGGTCTCGATAAAATACGATAACCGATTATGATTAAATTACACTCTTAGAATCACTGCAAATATAATAATATACTCGTAGTAAGTACTATATATATATATGATAATATTACTGTACCTATACGTTCGTATGAATAATATGAGGATTGATCTTCTTATATCATAAAACAATAATTTCCCTGGTGAATTCTTGTGTATTAAAAAAATTTTTTTTTTTACATTACTTATATAGTCATCAAAATTTTAGCTAAACTAAATTAAAATTTATTTCATTTAAACTTAAAATTATATACTATTTATAAACAAATTAACTATTGGTTTGATATTTATATTTATATATAGAAATCCTCAAAAAATATTCTGCTTCAGGATATGAAACTAAAAAAATTAATATAACATAATAATTTATAGATATAAAAAAATAGTTAAAAGTAAAATTTAATTTAAAAACACATATAAATTTATTTTGTTTAGTAAGACAGATACTTTGCAAAGTGTAGGTATATTTTTTTTCTTATAAATTATTATTTACTTTTGTAATAATGACTAATGTCGTATCTACAATATATATCTGTAGTAATTGTGCAAACTTTATCCCTAGAAGTTGAAACGCTGCAGTATAAATCCTCGGGAAATTTACTTTTCTTGGGAGGTGGGGGAGGGGATCTTCGATTATCTTCCAACTACAGCATACGTTTCTGGATTTTCAATATCTATATAAACGTGTTTTAAGTTGGTCACTCGTACAAGAAACGACATTTTTGTAAATATCTCGTTGTTCGTTTTTACCTATACGTATACATTATATAGCTGTTGCAGTAGGTATATGATATAGGAGAAACGCTTATAGACCGGATTAAATATAAATCTATATAATACTACGTTACATCCCTACATCCCACCACCTGTTAACAATTGTAGTGCAGATGCCCGACGACTTCTTTTCTCTGCTGCAACCGAGGTTTAGTATTATAATAAAGCAAGAAAAAAAGGTATAAGCGTAGTCATGTATATTCACTATATATAATATAATATATACCTGTATACTTCTACGTACATATATATTTTATGCTTCAACAATCTGTTATAACTCATAAAATTAAATACATATACAGAGAGAACAGGTATATTTTATACAATACAAGGGATGCTTAGGACGAACAAAATGATATATTATTTAACCTACATTCACTATTAAATTATATTTTTTGCACGTTCCGTGTGTCATTCTTATATATATCCTGTCCCATTCAAAATGTGTTTCGAATGAAATACTTTATTTTATTATATATCGGTTATATAAAGCAACTATATATTGTTATATACTTATGATTTTAATGTGCAGGGATTTCGATATTTTCCGATGCATTTTCATTGAGATTGTATTTTTGGGCGTTTAAAATATTTTAAATTCTTTTGTCATTGTAATAGAATAGAAGATTAATTTCTTTTTATTTAAAATATACCTAAAAATAAGACTCAGAGGAGTTCTCAATTTGTATAAAACCATTAACATAAATTGAAATATTGTTAAGATTTCTCAGCATTTTTATTATATATACCTACATCATTACATTTTTCTATTTCTACGATTTTACCAAGTTAAATGTACAGGTATGCAGCAATTTCTCAAGATGGATTTTTAATAAAGTTTCTTCTATTATGCAATGTGTTTTGCATCTTTCATAATAATTTCAAATAGTTTATGAGCACTTAACGTTTGATTTCGTTTAAACTCACATTTGCTTTTACGTGAAGTGACAGTGGAGTTTTATTATATTTAATTTCTTAAAATACGACCCAGTGGGTTTGTCACTATTATTTTTAATACACTTATACCTTGACCTGTGTACAGCCTTTAATCCTAAAAACGTGCGAAATATTTTTTCCATTGTAGTTTTGTTTAATACTTATGCAGAAGCTTATAGCTTATAATATAAGCATTAGAAAAATTCACATGACCTTTATGTTAAACGCATTAACAAATATTTAATGTTTCTATATACGCGAAAACTCGTAGCAATGGACTAATTTAAAAATAACTGCAGCTAAATAATTTTTAAGAATGCAGCGGGCATTAAAGTCTCTTGTCGAGATCGAATAACAAATAACAATAAATTATTATTATTATTATTATTATTACTCTCCACATTATTTAAAAATAATACGCCATATAATATACGGTCTTCAACTCACAGTATTCAAAGAATGTGATTGCATACCTATAGTTATCGTCTTCGATGTTAAAAGCGATGGTTATGATATAACAATAATCAGTGGACATATATATGTATATAATTAACGTGTGAAATAATAAGAATGTTCACGATTATGCGATAACCATAACGCCGTCGTTATGGTCATTGTTGCAATACGTGTGTTCTGCGTGTCCTTTTCCGTTTTTGACGTTTTGGTCACACAGCGGGACAGGATTACATTTTTTTCTTTACATAACCATATGTACCTACGTTTTTTGCATTGTGTTTTAATATCGCGTAGGTAGATACACGTAGTTTTTGTAACGAAATCATAAGCTGTAGGTATACTATTATATGTATTATGTATAGACATATACGCAGCAATCTGAACGGGATAGTACCGAGACGAATGACGTTTAAAAGGAAACAAAAATTCGCGATGTCTTCGCATGTTGCGCAAGTCGTGTACGATCATTCGGTCGGCAGATGATGTATTTTCTTTATCGTTTCATCATCGGTGAGCCTATAGCAACGGATATGAAATCATAATTCTAATTTTTTATTAACGCTTTGATGCGTATTTTAATCGAAAATTTTCATTTGTCAATAACATTATTGCTTTCACGTAGTTTTTAAGTTCCGGCGCCATCGTGTTATATTATAGGTCCCATTGATCATTATTATTTTTATTATTATTTACAAGAGAGTTTTTTTTTTATGTCGTTCGAGTCTTGCGTGCTTGTCGAATAAAATAGCTTTAAATCGTTTTTGATTAATTTTGTCGTCTAAAAATATTCCAATTATTATATTTTATACATTTGCACAACAAAATATTAAATAACCAGCATTATATTAGCATATATTATATACGTTCATATAATATAGTTATACCTATTTACCTATTTTGGAATTTTTAATTGAATACTATACCACCTAGGCGTTTTTCAATTACTAAACGGTTTTTAATTTGTAATTGATTACAATATATTGTATCGAAAATATATGAATTGACAAATTGCAATAATGATTAAAACTAATATTCCTATAGTGACTTTGAACTAAATATGTCACACCGTTTTGCATACATTATGTATACCCAACATTATTATTCGTATTATACATATATATAATGCATTGTATAATGTATCAACTTCAGCTTGATCGGACAAATGTTTATAATTTATAAGTCAGTCAATAGAATGAGACATAACTATTTATAAAATTAATATATTACACATTTTTTTTGTTGAATTTTACCCAATTTCGACACGTGCAGTCTAGACTCCAGATCTATATATGCTTGATCTCTACTACTCTACCTCTAATAAAAATATATTTATATCAATCACTACTCTTATAAGGTATAATGCTAACACGTGTGTTTATGAATATTAAATGTCCGTGTGTTCGATTATGATTTCTTTTAAGCTAATAAATATTTCGAAGTTTGTAAATGTTTTTAATGAAAATATTTGCATTTGATCATTTGCAGTGATGCTTACATGCAAAAATGAATATATTGCTCCAATATAATGTATAGTTGTGTAATAGGTAGGTATTTAACTGCATATTAATCGCATAATCTAAAATATAAATATCGATTTAGTATTTAGGTACACTGATATTTAATCATACAAATTTACAAAACGTGTGTACATACATACGCATGATATAATATAATTATAAATTAAAAATAATAAAACATTAGTTTTACTCGATGCCTTACAAAAAGTTAAGTATGAAACGTGTACCGAAATTTCTAAAATTGCATACGAACAAAATCGACTGTAAAGTGTAAAATATGTCTTAAGGTCGTATATTATACATTATAGTATTATGCTATAATTTACTAGGTATATATTATAATATGAACCGTAATTAAATTAAATCAGCTATCTATATCCCTGAACTCAAAATTAATTTGTTCCATTACATTTATTTCATACGTGTTTTGTTATGGCGATTTAACAAAATACAAGTAGATTTATTGTTTATTATATTATAATGTGTAGGTACTTGCAGAGCCACGAACTCGCGCATGATACATTTTTTCCCCTGGGAATTCGTTGTGGATCATTAATTCATTTCGATTTTTGCACACCAACCAATGACACATTGCTTGTATTGCACTCATATCGATGAAAAAATAATTTATAAATAAAAAAAAACCAAATGGTCTTTGTTCGTATACCAGCACGCGTCACTAATCGTCGCGAATTTCGGACGCCAGCGGGTTCGAATATGATTATATGAATATATGTTACCATAATCTGATAGATTTTTAGACTTATGTCGGATTTGTATGTATAGAAATTTTAATTATTCAATATGTATTTGTCAAAAATTACAAATTCAATTCGATTGAAAATTATTCGATTCAAGCATTCGTGTTATACGAAAAATGTGTACAAAATTGTCTTCGGTTTGTGATTTTATACTTAAACTTTTTTTCAATTGTACAGCTCGTTGATTTTTAACTTGATGATACTTTGTCATCTCATACAATATTACGAGTAGTGGAATTTTTATATAAATTATATTAATTGATAAATACACTTAAAACTTGAAAAACCGCAATACACGGTTGTTTTACATTGTGCACATGTATATCTGTAATGTATAAGACCTATGCTTCAGCAAGTACACTGTACCGAAATAGTTAAAAGAGATGTATCGATTTCATAGATCACACCCATTTAGACAATATTGAATGAGTCTCGATGGCCATCAAAACGAACTTGAATTGACAATTAATAGTTTAATAGTCTTGTCACGTCTTGGCCGCAGAATAATCGTCACCGCCCTGCTACGTCTTTGTGACGCTAATTCCTGATGCGCGATCATATAGTTTGACATTATAATAGTATAATAGTATTAAAGTAATTTCAACGATTGGGAAAAATCAAGATAGTTAAAAAACAATCACACACATTCCGTAATATATTTTAGTACACGAATCACCATCGAGTTATTCATTATCGTTAGCATCAGACGAAGGTAAAATGCTGCTGCAGGTTCAACGCACTCAGCTTTCACTACATTATATATGTAGATACATCGAAGGCACCACAAATACGGCATAATATATTATACTATATACTTATACCTACTTATTATACCTATTGCGTTATCAACCCTCTGCACCGTCTAGCACTTTTTAAACTATCATATTTTCATTGCACCAAACGCACATCGGTTGTGATAGTGATGAATACATATATTTGTATATATTATGTTGTATAACAACAATAATCGATAATCGTGCGGTGATGATCGGTAGGTTGGACTTGGATTTGGGTAAAATTATATTTTGTGAAGATATAGCTACCATTATATTATATACGCTGCATATAGGTATCCAAAACCACGGCAATAATCGAACACCTACCTATTTGAAAACAAGTACATTATCGTCGTTTGTCAACGTGAAAATGGAAAACTTTCGCTTCGACTCGAAGGTCGGTGAGATTTCTAAAGGACGGCTAGTCATCGCGTTGGGATAGATATAGTTGCTGCTACTGCTGTTGCTGTTGTTGCAGTGGCAATAATAATGAAAGCGGGTGTGCGCGAGCGCGCGTCTATTCTATTTGGACGGAAATGATTATTATTTTTTTTTCGTATTTATATATATATAATATATAAGTATATTTTTATGACGTCTACGAGATATGTCAAAAAATGATAAACGTGATAAACGAGGATTTGCTGGGAAAAATAAAAGTAATATTTCTATTCATCGGTTTTGTAATGATCATATAGACGAGAAATTTCTTTGGTGAAAAAAATAAAAATATATATTGTAGGTACCTATGGATGTATCATCTGTCGTCGGAACATAACGACAATATATTATATTATTGTATTATTTTCAATTAAGAATTAACATTTCGAAATTGTCCAATTGTTTATTTTATACACGATAAACGAAATAATAGTTTTGCCACAGCTCTGCAGTGTAAATATATCAGTAAACTATAATACATAGGATATTTATATACTAAAACGATTTTAGCTGTGATCAATAATAATTATACTTAATGTAAATTTGTTCCGTTTGAAATTTGCGCAAAACAAAAACGCGTGTTAAGTTTTCGTAAAATGTTCAAGTGAATTGACTCATATAATTAACTGAAAATATTATTATTGCTAATACATCACTGCAGCTGATAAATGCAATAATCTCATGCAGTCAGAAACGTATATTATAAATAATTAATTTGTTCGAGTCAACATCGAGTTAATATAAAGTATATCGGTCCCGGAAATAGTTTAAAAAAAAACTCTGTTCCTGAATAAAAACGTGGATAGATAAATACGGCCCGTGTATACGTTTATAGTCGGTAGTAGAGTTTTCGTTAAGTCATTTGAGCGGAGGCGAAATCACAACACTTTATCCGCGACGGAACTAGCTGCAGGCCGTACCTATTATTTTATTTTCTATATTATAATTTCTCGAGAATAGTATGTTATATAATATTATTATTCGGATTATGTGTCACTATAATATTACGAGTGTGATTCGTCATTCAATGGGTGGACAAGGACGCCGCTGCCGTTCGAATGAGAGTATATTATTCTGTTGGGATAAATTAGTTTTCCTGTATATAGACGCGTGTATGATATAACCATGATATTATAGTCATCGCGTTATGCATTCAGTCATTTTCTCAAGTCTAAAATTTATTCAAAGCTCGGCGACGTAATGGTAACGCGATGGTCTAATTTATGTTCTTAATGTTCAAAAAAATGTGCACTAGGTAGGTATAAAGTTATAAATACTATATTCTCATTTTGACTATTTATTATTTGATAAGTAGGCAGTACCTACCTATAACCTATATGCTATTGTAATTTTTTTTCTTACTGTCTAGTGAAAACCGAAACAAATAAGATCAAAGATTTTGTAAACGTTTTTTTTTTAAATATTGAAAAAACATATTTATAATGTTATACGAGCAAAAAACATTGTATTGTACCTATATCTATTGTAGGTAGGTATATACGCTGGACCAATAAATACGATATGAACGTCCTCATTGTGTTGTGTTCAAGTTTTATGTTTGAGTATATTATACAACAATCGTAAGACGATATGTTTATTATTTTTAATATTTATAGTTTTCGCGCATATTTGGTTTCAATTTCTTTTGTGGTTAGCGATGCGTATAGAAGCCAACTTTCATGTAACGAATAAAATATATTATGCATTTCCAATTGAATTAAAAACGTTGTGATCTGACAACTAAGGCAGAAAGTTTAAAACACGTCGTACTCGCTTAATTCGGAAACCGAGACACTTCCTATATTTTATTGTGCGACGGATACACTCCTTCCCACGTCTTTACGCTGTGTCCGCGTTCCGACGGACAAACCGTTCTTTTTTGAGTACCTACTCGAAAGATTTCACTGTTACGTTTCGTTAAATATGTATAATTTAATCCCCAAGAACAAATATTTATACTATAATCTATAGTGCATAGTATTTTATTATTTTATCGTTCAGACATTCCAAACCAAATTATTATTGTGATAAGTAAATATAATAATATATGATATCGTCGATTTCCTTTATAACGTATAAATTCTTACGAAATTAAAAAAACATTTAAAGTCTCGTAATTATTATTCGTCAATGCGATTGTTTCGAAATCGTTTGAAGAATATTATATGACCATCAAAAGTTAACGCGCCGACGATTAAACAACACACATTCCTACGCTTAACGTTCACACATAATGGACACACAAATTATTACCTATACGGCTATAACTCATACTCGACCAGCCGATTTTCTCCTGTAATTACATTTAAGTATTTTTCATAAAAACAGATTGTCGAAAAACAATCGTTTCAAATCGAGCACAATTAATGATGATGATTAATATTATTAATAATTTTCATCAATTATCAATGTCGCAGCTACGGCGGTGTACTGCAGCAAAGAGTTGCGTGCGCGTTTAAGCCACACAAGAGTGATCGGATTTCCAAAAAAGAAATGCGATAGAACCGTTACCGCGCTGTTTCGGTCTCACCCAGTGTAGATCAAAATCCGGGAATTATGGATTGCGCAATATTCCTACAACACTTCTACCTACACACGTGTTTGGCGCGAACACATTACTACCCATGTTATTATTATTATTCGAATTCCGTTCTGCGGACCGCTTTCGTTTTCGTTCGCATTCTCCTCCGCATCACGGTGAATATATCGTCATCTGATCGGTCGTTCGTAAACGAATAGAATTTTTTTTCGCCCGCCAAACCCGACGTGTACCTATAATATAATATACCTACCTATAATAGCTGAAAGGTCAGGAAGCAGTTGCGGCTGATCACGTATCGCGTGTGCGTTCTGCAATCGTTATAATATTATATTATTATTGTCGTACGGCGCATATATTATTTTAATTAAAATATCGTCTGGTCCCTCGTCACTAGTGTAACTGCAACAAGTTCGCTTTCTATATACGACACATAATGCCGCCTATAAAATATTTTAATAATATGCTGATTTTGCCGAGCAAGCGTGCGCGACTAAATGCGTGGCAGTTTGCCGGGAGAGAAAAACTGGTAACCGCCTGACTGTGGTATACGGTTTGTTGACTTTGAAAATGTAAAAACTGCGTTTAATAATAATTAAAGACGATGTATAATTGCCTGCCTGCATATCGTCTTTGCGACTCGAGCGCACATGTAGAACGGCGCGATGCGTGTTTCTGCCGCGAAGACTTTAATGGTTTCGTTTTTATTTCTTTTTTCGTTCCAAGATCTTAACGTTTCCAATCATAACGAGGATTTTTGTATTAATTATAAAAAAAAAACGTAAGTTAAATATAAAACATTTGAGTAATCACGAAAAGAAGAGAAAAATTATTAAATAAAAACTATTTCGATATATTATTCTTACATATAGGTATAGGTATTATTTTAGTGTTAAATAAGTTTTTATGCTTGCTTCGTCTTTAAAAATGAGCAATATAATAATTGCTATTATCATTTTGTATAAACATTTTAATATTCAAATATACTAAATAACAATAAACGTTCGTTCGTTTACAACATTTCGTTTATATAAAGCAGGGAAATTTAAGGGTCAATTATTAGAACTTAAAATCCTTCTGGCCAGAACATAGAAAGCAAAAAAAGGTCATTAGAAATAACTATTTAAAATTAGCATTTGTTTTGTATAATTTTTACAACTTGCAGTTTAATGTGAGTTTTGAGGATGTGTGTCTGCAGATTATAACTCAGCAAAATCAACTTCTATTTCGGAAGTGGGATCACGACCTTATGTTTCATATATTTTGTAAGGCGATTTCATTGTTTTGATTATACTTCATATGATAGAAAATGTAGCACGGGCCAGATAAAAAAAGTACGCTGGTAGCCAATTGCCCATCCCTAGTATAGAGGATATTTTACTATAGTAATAGATATTTTATTTTACCGGAAAACTGCCACGGTCGCCATTAAAGTAGGTATTTATGTATCTATTTATAATGATTATTACGGAAAAATATAATCGGTCGTCGAAAATAAGATGATTATAAAGAAGTGCAGTTAAACGGAAAAACAGTAATCGAGATTTCCAAATAGTAAGTAAGAAGTACCTACTGCGACCGGTTTGGACGTAGACGTTAGCGTGTTATCGTCGCCTACGCCCTACGACCGTATATGTGCCATCGTAGTTTTATTCTATAAATGCGTGATGTATAGGTACCTAACCTCCAGATAATTTAAAATAATTATATAATTCGAGTGGAAAAACAAATAACGAGAAAAACATGATGTGCGCAGAGGTCAGACATTAAATCACGTATTGTATATATTATAGCTGTGTGTCGGTAACTCGTCTTCTCGATATTTTCTATACCGGGAAGGACGTACATAATCAAACGAATGAAGAGCAAGATTACGTTAGTGTTATAAAAATATAGTCAACAGTATTCAGTAAAAACGACGTGTTTATTTATTGTATATACAAATAATGGTCGAAATCGTGGACAATTTACTGTAGAAATCTATACCACTGCCCACTGGTATGTGCATAATATTTCTTGACGATAGGAAAGGATAATAGTAAGTTATTTTTATTGATTATAAAATTCGGTTCGCGTTCAATAAGTAAACGCCGTGATGGCTTTTACAGATTATTATCACTCGGGTATAAAAGTAATAGATACTATCGTGAGTTGGGTGTACATAATGTGAATATAGTGTGAACTAAATACGTGTTCTAAATTCGTTTGTTTTACAATAATATAATAACTAATAAGTAACAATTATTGACCGGCTGACATTTATTTTAAAATTGTAAAAAATTAAAACGTCATACAAGTATACAATATACCTATTCTACAGTTGAATGTTTTTTAGATAATTAAAAAATTAATAACCGTTTATATTAAAATGTAAATGACCTAAGTAAAATAATAACTTAAAGATTTTTATCGCATTTCCTCGATCGTTTACATGACAATCGTTTACTACAGCTGTATCCGCTTTTTTTTATTTCTATTTTTTTTTTGCTATAGCTATAATAAGTACATCCTCTGTGAAATTAATTAATATACTACTTATGTAGTAGGTACGTTATTTACTGTATACGCATGATTGGACGTATAGATGTATGTTATAAAATGAGATAGTTTTATTTTTTTTTACTTTTCCCCGAAAAAAAAAATAAATCAATTTTTCAACTATATTATGTCATAAATAAAAAATATCGATGTAAACAGCGTGCCGATTTTGTTTTTGTTACGAAGTTTTGAATATCAAACACCCAGTACCTTATCACGTAAACATCAAACGTATAGATGCATTGTAGCATGCCATTAATTCGATGAATATGTGTTGAAAATGACTGACGGTGTCCTTCTAGAACTCTGAATAAAAATGCTTGCCTATATTTTATATTAGAAGTTTCGGACAATTTACTCATAATTTAATTTGAATGTGACCTGATATACATATTAGTGCAATCCAAATAGTTCCGGTATGACAATTATCATATTATAAAATGTCTGCACGATCGGTTTCAGGTGATATACCGGCATTAATAATATATTAGTTACTCAACAATCGTGGCGTAATAGATAACTAAGTGATCAAAAAAAAAAATATATGTATATCTGCATGGTTAAGCTATAATAATACATCAGATTTTTTTTTATCATTTCTAAATTATTTAAATTATTGCTTATTATTATTTTTTTTTTTAAAGAAGTTAAATTATTTGTATTAAATGAACATAATTTTGAAAGAACTATGCAGATATTTTAGGACTTGTCTTTCTTTTTTTATTTATTTTAATGTTGCTATATTATACAATGTTCACTGTTTATTCAATATTTATAATGAATTAGTATGATGATTTTAAATATTCATAAAAACAAATATACTAATGGAATCTTTTTCCACAGGTCCTAATAGATTATGAAAGGGTGGAGATTGGTCGTGCTCCTTTGCACGGCCTTGTTGAGTGAACCAGTACGGTCACAAGAATCATGGAGCCGACCCGAAACTGCAGCGAAACGTGTTGACGATTGGGTACCTATAACGGCGTCATGTCCGTCGTGTCATAAGAATCTGGAATCTAGTGGTGAAACAGGTAGTGTTGACGAAGTCGGACGTCTGTTAAATCCACCAGCCGTCCCGTCTAGTCGCGCATTTAATTTCAACGCCGCCAAACAAAACAATTTTAACCGGGCTCCTGCTGGCGAACCGTATGAAGTCACCACACCGGCGACATCGTCAGCTCAGTTTTTCGGCCAACAACAAGCGTCAAAAATACCACAACCTGTGCACTTCCCGGTACCGTTTTTCAACCAACAGAACCCGTTCCAAGGTAGATTTCAGGGACCACCTAA
The DNA here is from genome assembly GCA_014851325.1 of Pentalonia nigronervosa. Lineage (NCBI taxonomy): Eukaryota > Metazoa > Arthropoda > Insecta > Hemiptera > Aphididae > Pentalonia > Pentalonia nigronervosa. The sequence goes on from JACXSJ010001405.1 coordinate 48,469, forward strand.
TTTCCAGCCACAGTTCACGTTCATACCCCAACCACAAATCCAAGCTATACCGAAGGAAAACAAAGTGACGTTTCCCGAATCACCGTTTATCCAGCAACAAAACAAAGGGTCGGTACAACTCGTGTACGTTCCTATTGAAGCGCTACAGAGGCAAAAGCCCAGACTGCAAGCCGATAGGCCAATACCGCAACAGTCGCAGATTGACATAAAAGCGCAATCACCGTTCGAGACTGGAAAATTAAAGTTTCAAAGACCACCGCAACCATTTGGACAACAGTTCCCAATTGCTCAACAGTTCGAACAAGGACCCAATCGTTTTGCACTACCGGCACCATCATTTGAACAGAACACTGGCCATTTTCCACCACCATCGCAGTTATTTGAACAAGGTAAACCCAGTTTCCCAAATCAACTGAAGGAACAACGTCCGGAGTTTTTACCTCAAAACGAACAGCCAGTCGGCCCACAATCATATCAGTTTGTCGAGGACGCAAGAAACCCACCTTCTAACTTTTTCCAATTTCACGATAATAGATTCCAAAAACCATCTTTCGAAGATAAACCAAAAGAAACAAAACCACAAGGACAACAAACTTTTACATCCAATATTGACGAATCTAGACAAGAATCTGCACAGAATTTTGTTTCAAACTTTGATGGAAATCTTCCAAGACAGGGACCACCACCACAGCCACAAAATGTTCAACCAAATTTCCAAGAAACGAGACCGAAACAAGAACCACAACCGCAAAGTACCCAGCCTAATTTCCAAGAAACGAGACCAAAACAAGAACAACCGCCGCCAAAGTTCGTTCCCAAATTTGAGGAACCAAAATTAGAATCTCAACAACAATTCATTCCCAATTTTCAAGAAGCAACGAGGCCAAGACAAGAACCACTACTACCACCGCAGTTCATTCCTAAATTTGAGGAACCAAAATTAGAACCACAACAACAGTTTGTACCTAATTTCCAAGAAACTAGACCGCGACAAGAATCACCACCACCGCAATTCGTTCCCAAGTTTGAAGAACCAAAATTAGAACCTCAACAACAGTTCATTCAAAATTTTCAAGAAAATAGGCCAAGACAAGAACTACCACTACCACAATTCGTTCCCAAGTTTGAAGAACCAAAACTAGAATCCCAACCACAATTTGTTCCAAATTTTCAAGAAACAGTGCAGCAAACATTCACTCCCAATTTTGAATCATTGAGACCAAAACCAGAAGTTCAACAAAACGTTGTCCCTAATTTCCAAGAAACGAGACCAAAACAAGAACCTCAAACACAATTTATACCGAAATTTGAAGAAGTAAAACAAAAATCAAAACCAAAAGTTCAACTATCGCAATCTTCAACATTTGCACCTCAGCAGTCATTTGATTCACCAGGTCTTACAGAAAAAGTAGTTCAAACACCATCGACACCATATCCGCCTCCTCATCAACCTCCACTTTCTGTTTATATGGAAAAACGTCTTGATAACAAAATAAATGAAGTGCTGACCATACTTAAAGATGCAAAAACTATACCAGTGTTAGATACAATTGGTAATCGTTCACCTAAAGTATTTGTTGGACCATCTGATCTTGATGCACCCAGAGGTTACGTTAAATTTGATTTGCCTTATTTATCGTCTCTCGATATTACTAAAATTGATTCAATGGCCGATCGTTTACCTTTTTTCGTCGCTCCACTTAATTTTAAACCTCCAGTTGGTTACGCAAAAATCCCATTTCCGCCACCTCATATAGGATCGGTTGTTGTGTCTTCCAAGTCATCAGTTGTTACCTCCTCTACTGAATTCAATCCATTCAAACTCACGTCTCAATTGCCGACTGAAGTAAACTCTTTACAACCGTCTATATCGAGTACTACGCAACGAGTAACCGAAAGAGCTCAACCAATCACTGATGTGACACCCACTACACCGAAACGAAATCGACAAAGAAAACCATTGCATAGGGGATCATTGACAAGTTTCAGCACAACTACTCCCTTGAATGATATCACAGAACGGCAAAAGGATCAATTCACAACACCTGCAGAACTACAACGGTTGCCAGAAATTTCGACTTTGGCGAATGATCAACAACAATTTTTAGAAAGTACACCGACGTCTATTCGACAGAAATTTTTACGAAAACCAGTGGAACAACAACAGACTATTTTTGAAACTACGCAAGTATCTGTTGAAAAACAGCAACAGCAGTTTGATAACACACAAAGACAACCGTTTGACAACACACAGCAACAACAGTTTGACAACACACAACAACAACAGTTTGACAATACACAGCAACAACAGTTTGATAACACACAGAAACAACAGTCTGACAACACACAGCAACAACAGTTTGATAACACACAGAAACAACAGTTTGAAAACGCACAGCCACAGCAGTTCGACAATATACAGCAACAGCAGTTTGACAACACACAGCAACAGCAGTTTTTCGCAGATCAACAAGTTCCACAAAACCAGCAAAACTATTTAGACACTCTGCCTCAGCTTGAACAACAACAATTTATCAATAACCAACAACCAAGCCAACAGTCGTTCTTTGAAAATAATCAACAACTTTTAGACAATCCTCCTCAGACCATTCAAGAGCAAATTACAAACAATCCTCAATCGTTAAGCGATTTAAACAATCCGGAGAGAAATCAGCAACAGTTTATTTCAAGCTCAACTGAAAAACAGATATTTAAAAACTTTCAACAAATACAACCACTTTCCCAGTACCAGGTAGGAAATAACTTTTTAAACCAACAACAATCGTCTACCGAACAAGTTCAATCGGCTTCCAATCCTCCACAAACCGTATCCGAAGAACCTCAGACAGTAGCAACGTTATCCCCCACAGACACGCCAAAACTTAGACAACGCCTGTCGTATTATGATAAATTATTGTTGACGTCAACCCAAGTACCAGTAGAAATACCGAGTACTCAAAACGTCATCGAATCCAGTGAAAAACCCAAAGAACGGTCGAAGTTGAGGCCAAGACAGAGATTAACTACAACCAGAAAACCTACAACAGAATCTAGTACTTCAGAAGAAGTGTCCGAACAGACAGCAGAAATTTCAACGCAAAGATATAATCCTCTGAAGAGACGCCGCCCAGTGACGACTACAACAACTACTGAAACGACCGAAACTACAAGAAACCCTCTGAGGTCTAGAACGACACAAGCTAGTAGATCAGAGTTCGTGCGATCAAGATCCAGCAGGAGGCCAACCACAACAACGACTACGACAACCACGTCGACTACAGAAGCCGCGCCAATACAACAACAGTTCCAAGAAGAGGGACAGCCGATCAGTCAACAAGATGAACAGAAGAAAATCGAAGAGGCTGCGTCATTCTGGAACGAACCAGTAACCGTACAGCAGAGTCATGGTTACGAATTGGACACAAGGTACACGCAAGCGCCTTCCGGGCCGGACAGCAAGTTCAGTAGTGGAGAACCACCAGCAGACGAGGACGTTTCGAAGGAAAAACATCACCACGGTGGCAGTAACGACAAGAAAGCTCACGATCCAAACGCTGAGAAAAAGACACCAGGCCGCCGAGGTCATTGGGTCAGGGTACGAGTGAAGAAACCGCAAGACAACCTGGATACGGCTGAGTCACAAAACTCTTTGGGCCCGCTTTCAGCGAACGCCATTCATGAGTTGGCAACAAAACCGACCACCGAATTTGGAATCTCGTCATCTCCCACTCCGGAAGAACCAACCACAACCACAACCACAACAACAACCACAACCACGATCGCACCGACAACTATGGCTGCGTCCATGACAACTGTCAGTAACCAGAATCAACCGTCGGTGACTATTATTTCTGATAACGCAGAAATGGCAGCGGTGACAGCAACGGAAGAAGAACGTCCGGTCGAGACTACTCAGACTCCAGAAGTGTCACCATCCGCAGCTAAATATCCAGACGACGAACAAGACGAGGCGTTCCAGCGGAACTTGGCTGATATGCTGGCTAAATTTATCAGTGGCGGTGGTGACGAATCTCGGGCTGAAAACGTAACGGCGTCTACGACAGCTGAAGAATCGACGGCGGACTTAGTTGCGGAGACAGATTCAACCGACCCTACCGTCGTAACCGCAGCTGCGGTCACGGAACTGCCTGTTGCGCCGGTCACGTCCACCACGACCAAGGTATCTATGGAGACTGAAATATGCTATAAGGGCAGATGTGTGAAGAGTAAAAAGAACAAACAGATCACCGATCTGGTGTCCGAGCCATGAATATTATAATAATATAAAGTATATAATAAATATTAAACATATATAATATGTACACGCGTATCTTAAGGTTAAATAAGAGATGACGTGAGACGACGATGCTTGTTTCTGACAGGCGCCGGTAATTATCGAGTATAATAAGTACAGCGTATAAAAAAATAAAAAAATATTGCTTGTACATTCGTCTCGGAGTCCACATAAAACCAAAGATACAAACGGGATACAAATCTGTGCCAACGTCTAGGAAAAAATAATTGTTGTACATATTATTTTTACGTATAAATATTATTATATTTTAGTCACATTTAAATAATTTATTAGTTACGTGTATGCGTTAAACAAACATTTATTTATATAAACCTATCAAATGTATCTACTACTTTTTGTCTGTTTTACATATGAAATTCATTTCATACAACCTTAAACATATTTAATTTAATATTTTTATTTTGTACTTGTATATAAAAATGTTTTACTTATTAAATATTTATTTGGTAAGTAAAAATGTGCTCTATCATAAAAAACTATGATGGATATTATTATGTTTGCATTAAGTTATTGTGAATTTATATGTGCTAAATTTAATAATAACATCGTTAACATATCATTTGATTATATTATCATTAATGTTAAGCATAATATTATGTAAATTGTGTAGGAACGTAAGAATTTTCTCTGGAATCAATAAACATCGAAAAAAAGAAACTTTTTAGTCGAGAAACATCTTAGTTATATAATTAATATGTAATTTTTATATTATTATTATTATTACTGTGTACAACTTATGTATGATTAAATTAATTTTCTATACAAATAACTATTGATTTTTATGTAATTAGTTTTAAACATTTAATTCTTTCATTTAAGCACCTATATGGTAAACGCTCACTCTATATATGTATATCTTTTTTGTGAAACAATCACAAAACATAGGAATATACGAGTATGACATAGATAACGTCATGACTTATAATAACTTGATCCATCAGTTGTGAACAACATTATTATTTTATAAGAAATTTACCAGTTATAAAATTTAAACATTACAAATAATTAATGATAAATAATATTATTATATTTATATTATGTTAGTGTTTTAAAAACACATATAAAATCAAAGAAAATTTCTCTTGTTGAAAAAGACATAATTGGATCATATACATCTCTTTTGAATTGCAAGGAAATAATTATAATAATTATTATATATAATTTGCGCGTTCATGGTGGTAATGAATTATGTCACTATAGCAACTGATAAAGTGATAATATCATCAACTATAACGAAATTATAATTAAGTATGGAATATTATTTACCGTTCGTCATAGTAACCACGATGGTGTTAACATGGCAATATGTGTAGGTAGATAGTTAACAAAAACAAAGTGTTATGAATTTCAGAAAGCTAACCCCAAACCCCAAAAATATCAATATCATGCTCACGTCAAAAAAAAAAAAACACAAAAGCATAAAAAAAAGATTAAAATGCCTACTATCTCCTGGTACACGTTTTTGATATAATTTTTTTAAACATTTAAACGTAAGTATTGTTTAAATCGTCCATGCTATACACACGTCTGTGCGTATATATATATGTTCTCACATTTATTTCATTTTAAAATTAAAATTGAGCGGATGAAAAATTCGACTGCAGAACAATGAACATTTAAGTATAATATTATAAACTTCGGCTTCAAATACGCTACGCGTAGACATTGAAATAAATGAAGTCGTTGTGTTCAATATAGACTCACACGAATCTATTATATTGCGGTTTTACAGATCGTCGCGGTCCGCGACGACGATATTCAAAATATACTCGTATAGGTACAATGAGCATCATGAAATATGATTAATGTGTTGTGGTCGATATAAACAATTCGTGATCATGAACTGTCAAGTTCAATGCATTCGATTTCGTTGATCACGACCGGTCGCCTTGAAAGATATAGTAAATTATAAAAGTTAGGTTAGGTATGGCGAAAGTGCAATAATAATTATTATGTTTACAAGTACGTTCACGAGATATCATAACGCGCATCAGTTGCAGTCTAATGGTAATTTTAAATGTTATATGTTTCTGGCACTTTCACAACATGCGGAGGGATTAAATTTCCAATATAAACTTATATAAAATATAGATACGTAAGTATTGACACCAGTCAAATTCAAAAATATGTTTCATTTGGAAGATTTGCTATATATATTGCATACTTGCGTAAAAAATGTACCAAAAAAAGCGAGTTATAGAATTTTTTTTATATACAACTTTTAAATAAAAAAAAAATTGCATTGTATGTTCATAATGAAAACACTTTAAGAAAAAAAGCTTTGGGTAAATACATAGGTACATGTTATTCAGTAAAATGTCAGTTTCGTATTTTGTCTAGTTTAATATTGGGTACCTACTTCTGATTTTTATTTACTTCTGTCTTTTTATTTATCCAATAGACGAAATTTCATTAAAACTGTTGAAATAAACAACGAGTGTTTTGTATTTATTCGAAGAAATCACGATGATACAATACCTAATGCGTTTTATACAATTTTTTTTTGTTTTAAAAGATGCAAGTAAGATTCAATCATGATTTCTAAGCGTATTTTGAATTTTAAGTAATTGTACCTATGAGTTATGTAAAATATAATAAAAGTTATTAAATTGATCTTACTGCTGCAGTTATTAAAGGAAAATCACCTTGTAAAAACCCGCAGAAGATTAGAATGATATTGCAGGTTCCGCGTCTGGTAATCAGTCGACAGTAAGCACACCTATAATTTTTTACGTCGTTTATTTATAAATATCATATACGAATAAATTTACAATTTAGTTTATTAAATACCCAATAAATGAATTATATTTCGATTTTGAATCACTTGTAAATGCATCATTAAGTATAATATGTAAATTATCACAAATGATCAATGTTCAAGTTGATGTTGTTTATATTTGTTATATTATATATATAGGTACTTTCAGTATATTAAATTCTAAAATATGCAAGTGTACCTTCGCTGGTAATGCATTTGTAACGATAAAGTTAGATTTCTATTTTTCCTAATTGAAGCTAAAAAATTACAACACTCATCTACCTACTTACTTGTTTAACCTTCACAAAACCGGTCAACTGGTCATAATATTTTAATAAATTTAATAAATGAAAAATAACCCGAGTATAAAGAAAACGATTATAATATTATTGGTATGGCGGTACTCTCACGGTATAGGTACCTACTCGAACTCTGTACGATTCGTAACATATTTCAACAAACAATTACTGTTTTTACGATTCGCATCATAATGACAAAACAACAACCCGACGACGATCGTTTCAATCGTCAAATTCTGTTGGTTACATAATGCATATTATTAAGATCCTTCAATTGTTGTATTGAATTCGTGTCAACGACAGAACAGCATTATTTATATAGATTAAGCAACATAATAACGAATACTCGCTGTTGGCGTGTACGTTAGAAATTTCGATTCATTGGTGACATTCCTATTTATACTGACATACTGTGTCTTAATAAATTTTGTTTTGGCCAAATACACGAGCACCTACCGGATCCTATACCTATATAATATGTAGGCCAGTGAGCTCATTACAAGTCGTTCTTTCAGTGTGAAAATGAAAATAAAACATAATAAATTAGATTAAATTCTTCTTTTATGAATTTTTGACAACCGTTTAAAATAATAATTATTTTGATTAGTGTAATCAGTATATTGGTACGGTACCTACTACAGTTGCAACTGTGTCATGTATTACATAATACCATTCCAGTAAACGTTAATTAATTTTTTTTAAATGACTTAATAAATACATTTTTTTTTAAACTCCGGAACTCCTGAAGTGAGCTAAATATATAAGATATTCTAATTATATAGCGTTTTAAGAATAGATTTTCAAATTTAGTCAAACTCAATATTTTATCGATCCTATTAACATTTAACAATAATTATTCGATTTCAAAATTCATTTAGACTAACGATATTAAAATAACAATAATACGCAATGTGTGTTCGTCCGTATTCTAATAATATACAAACGAGAAATGATTTATAAAAATCAAATTAAATTTTTCCCTCTCTAAAAAAATTTTGGAACTTTCTTATTCCGGAACTAGAAAACAGTAACGGTTTGTGAACTCAAATACACTATACGTACCTATATTATATTTCGTATGTTTCACGTTAGGCAAGGGTGAGTATATTATAATAATCTCTTTAATAATTGTTTATTATTACTTAGATATACGTATCCACATAAGCACTACATAAGACTGATTTTTAAAATTAACTTTTTTACAGATAAAATAACACAAATTAAATATTTCTCAACTAAATGTATTCAAAGTGGTTGTAGCGCTTATATTGTTAAGGGGTAACATCTAGACACACAATATACACACCAGTTCGTGTTCACTGCCCACAATGCAACACGTCTGTTTCGCATATTATTGCATTTATAGCTATCGATAGCACACTATTGAATTCAGCGTGTAGGTAATATTATTATCATTATTGCATTAACTACACTAATTAAATAATATTTCAAATCATAATGGGCCATAAGCCTATTTCAACTTACGATATGAACAATACCAACAGTCCTTCCCAGCATACATGTATTAATAAAACATTTGCAGAAATATCTTCCAATGATGCATTACTGAAAATGAAGCAAGCAATTGTTTTTAATTCTATCGACATCAAATAAATCGAGTATGTTACCGCAATCAGTAAAATTATACCCGCTGAAAATATACAATTTGTATCGCGTATTTTAAACAACAGATATTGGGTTTTTGTTTAATAGCCAAGTCGTTATGAAAATTTACTTAATACTCTTTTATCAATTCATGTCGTTGGAATAGAAATTCCTATTCATAGACTTATAAAGGCTTCTAAAAAAATCATTCTATCAAATGTTTATCCTACCATTCCTAATCAACTCATTATAAACGTTTTCCATGAACTAGGAATCAAAACTATTTCTAAAATTTCCCACATGAAAGCTAGATTCTCAACAGAACAATTTTCCCATAAACTAAGCTTACGAAAACAAGTATATATAAAATCAAGATAGCGTGTTTAAAGTACCAAGTACAATCACTGTTACTGTAGAGAACACTATGTTCAGAATATTTATTACTGATGATACCGTAACTTGTTTCCAATGTCACCAAACTGGTCACTTCTCTATCCAATATAAAAATATACCTGATATAGTACATACAAATATTGATGAATGTTTAGATTCTTCTCAAGATTTGTTTAGCTCACATCCAGAATTTTCCTTAACCTTAGTCGATTTAAAGATGTCTTCGAAAGAACAAAAGATTACTCCGATCTCGAAAATGTATGGATCGAATACTTAAGTAGTCCAGATAATATTATAGAAATGATTTCAACTATTTACCTAGATGTAACAGTTAAAAGTACTAAAAATCGTCTAACCAAACTATCAAATGCATTAAAAAATTCAAGACTTCAATTACACTCGGACTACAAATTCTGACTGTGATGAAGACGAAATCTTCTAGTTACATTCTCAACCTTTACATTAATAATTTTAATACCAAATACACTTAACTTAACCAACCATGGAAAATAACAGCCTTCAAATCATTCAATGGAATCTTTATAGATTCTATTCAAAAATTGATGAAATTAAATTAATAGTTAATAGGTTCTTTTCAATAGCTCTATGTATACAAGAAACAAACTTCACCAACAACAATTTAAGGTCTCTAAAATATTATTTAACTTTTTTCAAAAACGGAACAAATCATATTAGGGCTAGTGGAGGAGTGGCAACCTTTATAAATACACAATATCCCTTTGATGAAATCACCCTGTCACAAATTTTAATGCAGTTGCTGTAAAAATTTCTGTCAAATACCAACTAACCATTTGTAATATTTATATACCCAACTCCTAGATCCTCAGCATCTAGATATCCAAAATAATATCGACCAACTACCACTCCTTTTATAATTTTGGGTGACTTTAATAGTCATAATATCATGTAGGGTTGCAATGACATAGATCAAAGAGGTACAATTATAGAAAAAATACTTGATAACAACAACATAAATATTCTCAATAACGGTTAAGCAACAACAATAAGCGCTTATTTTATTTTATATTTTATATTTTTTTCATCATTGGAAACCTCTCAGCAATCGATCTCTCTTCATCTACTATTTCACCTCATTTAGAATGGAGCACTAAGCCGGAGCTCTTGAGTAAGGACCATTTTCCAATAAAAATAATCTTAAATTGTACTAACTCTAATGAAAAACACACTCACAATCTTAAATGGAAACTGACAAATGTCAACTGGTATACCTACCAAACAGAAATAGAAAATTATATTTTTTCTTTTTCAAATAATAATGAAGAATAATATGAAAAAACTCAATAATTCAATCTATAGTACGGCTTCTAATATTTTTAAACAAAACAGTTACTCTAAAAAATGATCACCAATACCGTATGGAACAAAACTATGAAACATGCTATAAGGAACAAAAAAGCAGCCTTCAATAAATTTAAACGTACAAATGATTTCCACGACTTCATCGAGTTCAAAAAGAACAAAGCATTAGTCAAATATTTAATAAAAAACGAAAAAAAATCTTAAATAAAATTTACGACACATCTCAATAGCAAAGAGTCGACAACTAATATTTGGAAAAAAATTAAAACCATTAAAGGTATTTCCACAATCTCAATAAAAACCATTCTATCGGAAAACTTCATATTTACTTAACCTAACGAAATAGCTCAATCAATTAACCAATATTTTTATTTTAATAGTAGCGACTCTTCGTTAACCCACGATTTCCTAAATTACAAACAAGATAAAAAAAAAGAAATAGATACCACAATAAACCTATTAACTAGCAATGGTGAAGGCAACATTTTAAATGAACCGATTACCTTGCTTGAATTAAAATTATGTCTTCGCAGCAATAAAAGCAAAATTCTTAACACCCAAGTTGAAACGGTTATAAAAAAAATAATTAATTTTTTATTGGAAGCTGGCTTTGTAATTTAATGTGGTAATATTATCTACGTATAATGTTATCCCAATTATATATCATTCATTTTATATACTTTTTTTTTCTTTTTTATAACAACCTTATACTGTTTTTACTTTTTACTTGTCACTTTATTCGATATTATTTACATTTGTGTTACTTATAATTGTTAAGCTGTTATAGTTATATACTAAAAGCTAAATAATAATAAAAAAAAGCAAAAACTGTGGAATCGATAAAATTCCTTTTATTTTTTTTTACAAAACCTACCATCTAGCGGCAAGTTGATATTACTTTGTCTCTTCAACCAAATTTGGAAAATGGGCATAATCCCAATCAATTGAAGAAATGCAATCATCACCCCCTTTCCAAAAAAAATCAAAGTAGTTTCAAACCTACAGAATATCGTACTTTGAAGTATGAGTAAGTTATTAGAAAAAACCATCTACAACTGACTAAACTGGTATGCCAGGACATTGTAACGGAAAATGAGAAGGCAGATAAAGCAACTAGAAATACAATTAAAAGTCCTGATAGTAGTGATATATTTTCCTTTTTTTTCATTTAAAGACATAAAAATAAATATAAACAAATACTGGATTGATTTGTAGAATACAAAATCGCACATGACCACAGAAAATAAATTAAGACAAATTAAATACTCTGTAGAACTCTGGCCAAAATACACCGATCTAAACAGAAAACATAAGATAATTCTTAATGGGCTAAGAATTGGCCTCACTAAACACACAAGGACACCTTATGGCAAAGACAGATCCACCCATATGCCCAACATGGAATACAAACTACTCCATTAAACATATAATCGTCTACTGCCCAAACTTCAACGAAGCTAGGAAAGACTTCAACATCCCCGACAATCTGTAAGATGCAATTGGTCCATTTTCAAACTATAGAAACATAATTTTATATCTAAAAAAAAATTGAAATGTGCAATATAATATAATACAATGTAAAAATGCAATACTCTTGTTAAAGCTGATAATCTTTGTAGTTGATGCTTAACCAATAATAATAAATATATATATATATACACATTTTAGCTCTGTCAAAGCGTGAGAAGGAAATTAATATCTGTGGAGTGTGGATTGTATGATTATTATATTATAATATCGTAGAACAAAATGTTGATCGAATTCAATTGCTTCTTTCTTCATAAGTACAAGGTAACAAATAAAAAAAAATGTGCAGACGCATTATTAAAAATTCAAAGCCTTTTCTCATTAATTTATTATATATTACGGTTATTGTTACCTCCTAATGACGCTAATTATTATTATGAGATACTAAACGCAGAACAATGATGTTAATATCTCGCGAAAGACTATAGCTGCAACGCGCAGGTAACCTTACACTGATAATAATTGAACTTTTTTTTTATCACTAAAGTACGGTCCTAGTCATTTTACAATGCGAAAAGGGCTCTCGAGACTGATAATAATAATAGTTATAACTTATAATAATAATATTATGACGAAATGCGTTTGGACAAGATACGCTGTGCACGTCTTCCAAATATTTTTCTATATATTATTATTATGTTAGTATATAGAACGAAACGACTACAATATATAGTCACGTTCGCGGTATATACCACCATGTCATCATAGACAACCGGCTAATATCATACGCACCTGCACACCCGAATAATAACGATTTACAACTATTATACATGTTCGCTACCGCTGCGGTTAAGGTACTTTTACACAATAATAATAATACAGTAATACAAAAAGTGTGTACGCATACAATGCCTTGCGATGACGATTGTTATGTAATTCTGCATTTGTTTCACGTCTGTTGAACCCGCGACATACGAGATGGGCGGACCGAGATTAGTTCATCGGGAAGTACCTACATTATATTAGTACGTACAAGGAATATCACGATGGGAGTGTTTCTGAGGCCAAGTCCCATGCGGGTTGATATTATACCCATTCTGGTTTTCGTATCCGCACAACAATAATGAAACATAACAATCGTATTTTATTTTACATAGTGCGCACCATACGGTTCGTACCTTCCAACATCTTCTGCGGTATAATGATACCTATTAATGCGATTTAATATTATAAAAATAATTCTTATTGGCGAAATGGCGATGATGTATATATCATATAAAATACATTTTTCAAACGCGAAACGATTATCAATCTAACTATAACAATGGTTTTTATGCGGTTCGAATTAATTTTTAAGTCCATATTATTATTATTGTTATTCGATAGAATAATTAAAAACGACGGGCTTATATATATATACATATGGAAACTTTTAGTGTATAAATTAATGTCATAGATGCATTTATTAGCCAATAACATATAAAGGTATAGAATTTATATAAAAAATAACTTGTCAATATCAGACCATATGTGAACGAAAAGTCAGAACATTTTTTTTTAATGGAGAACCTAATATAAGATATTTACGAACCAATTTGTTTTGTGCTTTAAAACGTTATCAAAAATGAATTAAGACAAAACAATTTTCAATAAAATAATGTTATGCGACATAATCTTTGGTGACCATAATCCATAGTTTTATCATGAACCATGGCCATTCCATATAGGTTCCTATGACTGTACGAGTGTTTCCTAATATTGATACTTTGTCGGCACATGAGCACATGACTACATATTATCAGTGGCGTATTTAGGATTTTGCTGCCCTAGGTACCTACACATTTTTTTAATGCTCACTTCCCCCGCTGGTTTTTTATGGTGATAATTTTTCTCAACTATAAAAATAAATTACAATACATGTGATATGATAATAGAACCGCGGAAAAAAGCCCACGAAAAAAAGCTCAGAAAAAAAAATTAAATATAAATTTAAACACGTGTATACTCTATATTTCTACTCCTAATTAATAACTAATAATTCATAAATTATTATAGCCAATATCAGCAATTTTATATGCGGATACTCAATTAATAAAAAACATTTTTTTTACCTATGAAATGAAAATTTTCATATATGTATAAGTAATTTTATGTCTGAATATTCCAGGGGAATGGATACACACCTATGGACCTGTTAATAAATTGCATTTGAAAAAGCAATAATTATAGTATAAATATTTTGTTGGCTATAGTGTAATACTGTAACATAATAATAATAATAATTTATATCGATACACCTCGGACATAATAATCATTGTCGTCATAATTCAAATGGTTATGCTCTGTTTTTAATTCTGAATTTTTCATTTCGAAATTAGTGTACAATTCTCCGGTACATTTCATTGAACACCTCTATGAACACTTCCAAGTTATTTTTGATTTGCCAATAGACTTCACAACATAAATATACCCTTTGTAACATTCCTTGTCACTACTTTTATTTGATTTTATGATCTCCATAGTTAAACAAAAATATAAAACAAATTTATAACTTTGGATAAAATTGTACTAGTAGAACGTGTGTACTATCTCAACAACTAAGTGTACACTAATGGAATACTATATGGATTTTAACATTTTGACTGGTTAATATACATTATATTGGTAAGTAATGAACAATATAAATTAAATAAAATATCAAAAGGCTTATCAGTAATTGGCTAATAAAAATGCAATTTATTGACAGGTGGTCCATAAGTATGTATCCATTCCCTTGGAATATTCAGACATAAAATTATTTATATTTGAAATTTTTCATTGAATAAATGGGTAAAAAAAAAAGAGTTTCTTATTAATTGAGTATCCGCATATAAAATTGACTATATTAGCTATAATAATTTATGAATTATTAATTACTAATTAAGAGTAGAGTATACACGTTTTCACATTTATATTTAATTTTTTCCAAGCTTTTTTTCCTGGGCTTTTTCGTAGACGTTTCTGCCTACAGTGGTAATAGTATCAAACAGTATAATGTATAAAAATCCTATTGAGTGCCCCAGAATGCAGAATATTATAGGTACTCTCAGTAGTCAGTAGCAACTGTGAACACAAAATAATCAAATAAAATTGTAATGAAACATTATACTTAAAAATATTTTCTGAACCTATTGAATTATGCAATAATACTATTAAATTTGCAAATTCTATTTGTAGAAATGTTATATGTTTGTAGTAAATATACCATTATAATTTTTATTATGTGTAAGGTATTAGTGAATATTAAAATGTATTATTTATGAAATAGTGAACATATTAAAAGTTAATATAATATAGATATTTATTTAAGAAGAGAAAAATGAACATCATTAAAATAATATTTTTTGGCGCGCTCTTAATCTTACGAAATCTTTAATTATTTCATCATAGTTTATTATAATATCAATTTAATCGTTGTCAAAGCAATTAACTAAAAAAGATCTCACTAAAATTTACTGCCTCTAAAAAAAATGCTGCCTGGAGCAATTTCCTTCCTTGGCCCTCCTTTAAATACGCCACTGCATATTATACTAGATAAAACTTATAAATTCGAATTTCAGATCATAACGTATATAAATAATGAACTTCAGATCGAAATTACGCGTTTTATTTAATGATAATTTATATCGATACATGTGGAAATCTGCGTGAAGACAATATCTAATTTTGAATTTATAATATAATACTCGTATATTTTACGAAAATTATGATCAGAGATGAAAATTAGTTTGTAAAATTCCGCCAGTCTATTTTTAAAATTTACAAGGTATGACAATTATTGAAGATTTTCGAATAGCAGAACAAACTTTATGCCACCCATCAAAGTCTATCTAGTAAGTTCAAACAGCAGGTTTCAAAACATTCTCAATAGTAAGTAAAAGTTTGCAAATCAATTCCTAGAGTTCGATAATCAATTATTCGGTCAAAATGAACTTTCAAAGTTTTACACCTTTCAATTTTGGCATGAACAGTTAAAACTGATCTCAAAACATTTCCTATACTAAAAACTTAGCTGTTATCAACAGTTTGCGAGTCAACTTCACAGGCGTAGATATTTGACATATCTACCTATATATCGTGAGATGTTGTTACTTATAATTTCATTTTGTTTCAGTTAATTTGGTACCCATATGTATACTATTTGTTCGTGTGCTGAATATTTCAATTTTATATTCCAAATTTCAATTAATTCTATGTTTCTATATAAAGTATGAACTAATGTTGTTTATTGCTGACTGTATCTCAGGTCATAAAAAATCGATTTATCAAAAACTTGCGAATTAATTTATTCGAACTTTGAACAATCTGGTATTTCCATATTTTCGTCTATAACGGTCGATTTGGAAAAAAATCATGGAGTGCTTTTTCATGTTCGTACATTCGTATAAATAGTAAATACTTTAGCTGTTTAATTGACAATACCGATCATTAATAATATTTTTTTTAACCCGTATCACACGCTTCCGTGGTCGCTATAGAATACAAATGACCCATACCCTAAATATTATTTATTATACTTAAACTTAACTATGTATTATATTATATTGTATTTTGTTGAATTCGTTTTTTTAAGGTACCTTCAGCAGTGTCGTGTACTTATAGTATTCGCAAAACCTTACAACTTTCTAGTTTCTTACATATGTTAACTATCTGTTGTAACACGTCATAATATTATAATGGTGGATAAGTAACTATATACCTGCCTAATATTTATACATTCGTCTATTATCTGCTGTTTGGAAAGTGCAAAGAATTGGTCAAATTAAGTACCTAATAATAGCTTAGAGATTTATACGTACCGTTCATTATAAGCATTTTCAACGAGTCATTAAAAATTATAGGTACATTTTAATTTGAGTGTTCGATGTATTTTATACTCCTCAATATATGAGATTATATATTATCAATTATCAAATTATTTTAAGCAAAATATGTATACTAAATATCTTTGAATATATACATTACTACTTATAATTAATGACTAATAGTACTGCATTAATTATAATTGCTATTTCACGATAAACTGATGGCAAAGTATCTTTTATTACCTAGTTATAGACAATGAATAAATACGACCTATTTATAACTTTTTTTGAGCATTTGTATAAAATATCTAATTGTCTTACATTCGAAACTATATAGGATCTAACTGATACCGTCATCGCAAAGTCATAACGATTGAACATTTGCTGTTTAGACTTGATGATTATTAATACTCTTTGTCTAACCCATAAAATATTATTTTCGAATTTCCATACTATAAAACTATCAATTATTATTCTTGTTTTTATATTTATTTAACTAATTATTAGTTAACAATAATAAAAAATACTATCTTATGCATACTTGGCATGATATTACATATTTTATTTTATCATAAATAACACGATATTATTGTGGATGGCATATTGTTATTTATTATAATAATACGTCATTATATAGGTAGGTACTTAAATGAATAATTCGATATGTTTTTAATTATATATAAAATGTTAATGAACAAAATGTTCGCTTATTTATGTTGACAACCTTGAATGTACCCGAGAAGATATTACATACGTAAAATGATGAATGTTTAATACTGTTATTAATTTAATCTTCGAGTATATATAATTTATACTAAATACATATTTAATATACCATATCCATATCTGTATACCTACCAATTCCAGACTTTAGATTACCTTTATTTAATATAGTAAGACATTTATTCCGGTGTTTTGCATTAAATGAGAAATCAGAAATGTCTAATAAATATTGTATTTAAAATTTGAATTAATTTTTAAAAATACATTTCAATACTAGTATAATTTACATAATTATATTTGCAACGAATTTTAAATGGATTTGTTTATAAATAATTTAATGTGAATTTGTAAGAAGTGCAATAAAAAAAAAAAAATTAAAATATCTTGTATGTACGTATTATAAATTATGTGAACGTATATAATAGATTCAGATAAACTACGCGATCAATGTATGTGGTTACTATTACAGTTTTATCTAACAATTATTTTCAACAGAACGAGATATTTTAATATGCTTTAATTTGATAATTATTTTATAATTAAAAATTATATAAGAAATTATTAATTTTTATTTTTGTAATCTTTTTCTGTGCATGCTTACTTGAGTGGATGAACGTACGGCGTACAAAGAGAGTTTAAAAGTTTCACAAAGATCATCGAATATCCAATTTGTGATCTTTCGTCAATCTAATTAATAAATTTTGTTAGCACAACATCGTCAAAAGTTAAACAATACCCCGCGAAGTTCTGCAAAATCGTTTATTTCTGAAGTTGGAATTTATCATTATTTATACTGCTTGCAAATCTAATGTCACAATACAATCTCGAGATAGATCTATACCACAAAGGCCAGTAGGTATCTAACACCTGCAGTATCTATTTATTATACGGCAGCCTCTACGAATCAGGCTTTAATGAAAAAATAAATTCAATCAGGAAAATAAGTTCTTCAAAGTATACAGCCATAGGAAGATTAAAAAAAAACATATTTAAAAATATCCAAGAATCAGGTTTTTTATTTTCGAAAGCTGTGACGTAATTGTATATTGGCATAATCATTTTTCCCCAAAGACTCCGATATAGTAATCTATAGATCACTGTCAAAACCGGATTCACAATATTATTATTAATTTCACGGAAATATTAAGTTGTTTCGCGACTTGGGATGAGATATGAATTATATATCAAATACCTATTACCTAGCTTGAAGACAACTGACTTTCAAGCCACAATCGAATCGTCCGAATAATTTGATTATATGCAGTCTATCTATACATGTCATATGTGTACCTACCTATACATTACCTAATTATTATTAACCTAGTAAATGGTAATCATTATGGTTTTGTTGTTGGTGACATGGCCGAAAACCACGTAGTACCAAAACTCAGATCAGCAGCTAAGTGCGTAACCTGTGATGGGGGAGGATGGCTGGTTCGTCGTTTGTCCGGTGCCGTATTAAATAAATTAACGAAGCACCGATCTTTAAAATGTATTTAATTTAGAATTTATTATAGTTAAATTATCATTCAAAAACGATTTTGTGATAGTTCGCAAATTATGATGATGGCAAAAACGATATAGCCAATAGATGACTCAGCAGCTATGATGAAGAACGTCATAGTGTAACGTTTGGCGCATCAAACGATATATTATGGAGACCTCATTAAAAAAATTCTGGTTGCGTTATAATGAATTTTATGTAAACAATAATATAATTATCTCACGTAAATATCCAACAATTTAATTTACTATAAACTTGAACATATTATTAAAACAGCTCAATTTGATGTATGCAGCAGCTGTTGCAAGTATCTCCTCCACTCGCCGTTTCTGTGTTTAGTGTCTCTATGTACAATGCGATTCTTGGTAAACACTCATAATCAACTCGAAAAGCATCTCTATTTTTATTTGTTTAATCACAGGAATTCATTAAAAGCGACTCTTTAATATTTTATTTACTTTAATTTTTCATTCTCTATTTTTTTGGCGAAGCAATTTTTGATTTTCGTACGGCATCCTATATAATTTTTTTAATTCGTATTTCAAGCAGAATATTTTTCCAAAAATATAAATTGACATAAATATCGAAAATTGTAATTAAACCTTGAATGAACAGTTATGTATAGATCCTGGTTTATTTTGAGTTTCCCTTTTTATCTTTTTAATAATTGTAATCACTTATCATATAGGTACACATACTTTCCCACTGTTATGTAAGTTTTTTTTTTATAAACATTCTTTTTAATTGTAAATCCTCAAATAGTATATACTTACCTACCACACTTATATTTTCATAAATGCTCAGTAGAAATATAATAATAATTATTATCGTGTATCTTTATTTCTGAGAAATTTTTCTACTCAATTAAAAACTTTAAATATTTATATAGATAAATTTTAAATACATTTTGTTCGAATAAGTTTTATTATTTATCAAAATACGAACGAAATTAATAAAAAAATAGGTAACAGTAAATCTCTTTTATGCCATATTTTCTTACAATAGAAATCGGTGAATGGTGTCTTATCGAAATAGACTTATAATATTTCCAGCATACTATACATATAATATGTCGTGAATCGCGTTGCAATAAAACTTATCATATGTGATTTTTTGACGTTTTTGTCATGAGCATAACATTTTTAAAGCAATTTTCATAATTTTTTTTTCTTTCTACTTTTTTTGTTACCATTGGTCAACTCGTAACATATTGGAAAAAACTTGATGTTTTGCGGTTTTAGAAACTTTATGTTTGATTATTATTTACCTACTGAAAATTATATGCCTGTTTATACTTCAAAGCGTTTAATGTGACTGTAGTATAACTACATATAAATAATATATAATCGTAAAATTACATAGTTATCTATAGATGATTAAGAGAACAAATGTTGAAGTACATATTTAAAATATTTATTAGGGCGCGGCCATGGGATGTGTGCCCAATTAAATGATACATTTAACTCGTCAGTGGTCGCTATGCTTTCAATAGCACTGCTGAAGTTAGTCGCGTATGAGACGTCGTGCTCAATATAATTGTCTTTGCGATTTCGCAATTAACGCTACTTTTTGTCTGTGATCATAATATAGTTTTAAGATTATAAATGTTGATACGATAAAAAGGTACAGTATTAAGATAGGCACTTTCATCATCGTTTTATTATGATAAAAAAACCTCACGCATAGTTTTAAATAATAAAAAGGTCGGCAAATGGGTACCGCTCTGCTGTACAGTATGTGTCGAGTGGATCACTTTCATGGATGTGTTAAATTTGAATTAATAATAAAAATCATTGTACATGAAAAACGATTCTGAGAAGACGGTCTGTCAGTCTACATAACTAAATGTTTTCTATGCATTATTACTATTAAAATAATTCATATTACTATTAATAATACAATAGGTTGAATTTATTTTTGCAGAAAAATTGTATTTGAAAATACCATTGAGTGTATAAAAAATCATAATATACTTTAAAGTTTCAAGTACCCACAAAAAATGTTTTTAAATTACAACGAAATAACTAACATTGTCATTCTTCATTTAAATATCTAATTTCGTCCAAATTTGAAATTAAAATAGTTAGTTATAAAAATTGAACATTTTATACATTTTTAATCAAAAAACAATTTGCAAATATTCGATGATGAATTTTGGTCAAAATTTTAAGTTTAAATGTTTATAAAAAAAATCATGCATATGTATTTTTATTATTTTTGATCTACTATTTTAACAACTTATGAGGAATCTTGTATTAAATTTTCTAGAAATTTTACCCGACTGCATTATTTTTATCGATATTTAAAAAAAAAAAAATTAAAAAATAAAAATACCTTAGGCCTACAATTAGTACAAAAATTGTCAAAATATTTTTAAATTTTTTTTTTTTTGTATAAAAAATGATAATCTAAAATTTTTGTGAAAATTTCAAACGTCTTCAATTATTTCTATTTGAGTTCCATTAAAATAAGAAAATCGTTCCTGGAGAAAACGGGTGAATATCCATGTCTAATTTTAAATGCTCATAAAAAGTTAGTTTAACTTTCTGGCAAAATTTCATGATTTTTACATATTTTCTTAAAATTTCAATTTTAGATGCTTATAAATAATTATTAAATATTTACGTTCAATTTTTTTTTAATTTTCACTTGTAATAAGTTTTGAAGAACATTGTATTATATTTTCAAGTATTTTGACTGACTGAAAAAATCTTTATCGGCAATAATAAAAAAATAAAAAATAAAACCCGAAAATTTATTATGCTTATAAATAGCTCAAAAAAGTTAAAATATTTTGAAAATGTTATGGTCTATAGGAAATGCTTATATAAATATTCATTAAGAATTTCATGTATTTACGATCATTATTTCTTTTGTTACATCAAAAATAAAAATAAATTTTGTTAAAAATTTACTTTGTGAAAAAATTCTCGTTTGTCCTTAATTTCTTTTTTTGTTTTTCCCGACGTGTTTATAAGCTATTAGGAATTTTTTACTTTTGACCTTTTAAAATACCAATTAAATCCATTTTCCTATCAGAAAAGATGTCGATGATGAGCACTTTTACTGTACTAAAACGTGATGAGACACACAAAAAAAAAAATAAATATAAAACACACAACATTGTAAAATCAATACATTTATCGCAATCTAATATCAAAATTATCATCACCGAATTATCTGTATCATGAACTATAAGATAACTCAACTTCCGATTTTATACAACTTAATATGCAATGATATTTTATATATTTTTATGTACGAAACAATAACAATAACCACCCTGACGAAATAAAAAAAAAAATCAATATTCGTGGCGATTAGTTCCTTGTGACTTAAATAATATCTTTGACCTTCGATAGAAAGTCAAAATAAAATTAAACAAAAAACCGTATAAATGTATATTTTTTTTTTATTTTTATGTCCGTGTACTGCACGTTTTATAGTAAAAAAAAAATGGTTCGATCTTCAACTTCAAGAGTGGTTTCTACTGATAAATTGGATCTAGTCCGCGGTACTTGCAGGGGGTTAAAACTTGAAAATGTACCCTAAGAATACACAATGACATTTTCATAATAGGTATTTAGATTAATTTTAAGCTGTTCATAATACCACTGTACACGAAGCCGTTAGGTGACTGTAAGTCCCGTCCCAATGTACCTTTTTGATGTAAATTGTGTCCTTTTATTTTTATATTAAAATGTATGCCAATATTTTCTTTCCTATTTTACCAGACTTAGAGACTGTTAATAATACTGTTATAACTTACAATATTCGTCTGTAAATTCTAATATTCGATCATCTTGTGGTTGTATTACTATGTTTTCGGTGAAACAATTTTCAATATTTTGTGGATATAAAAAAGAAGTCCAAAATATGACTCTATTAGACTATTACTCTATTAGGACTCTAACTCGTATAGTTGTAAAAATTACTTATTTCAGTAATTTTGTTTTTGTAATCGGTACTAAGACCCAACTGTTGAATTTTTCTGTGCGAACTTTTCCTAGATGAAATCTACATCCCATATAGGCCAGACAGTAAATTTGTAGCAGTATGTATGGCCTTTTCAAAATCAACATACATTCGAATAAGATTGAATTGCAGGCCATTTTTTCTACATTCGTCAACTAAATGTTGAAATGCATTAGTATAGCAATTAGTTGACATTGGTGGCAGTAAAAAATAAATAAGTGATATGTAATTGTTGAATGTTGAAAAATTAAAATAATTTTGGGCAACTTTTGAAAGTACCGTCTACAAATATCGCATGCAAACTGCATAAAGTTTGTAAATTACTAATTGTTGAGAAACCTAATATATTTGTTTCGTTATTATTCACTAACAAAAAATCTTCATCTTTAACTGTCTTGAATTCCATGTTTTTGAAAGTGTCATAAATTTGAGTTTATGTAGTAGGCAATTTGGGTAATTTTGAAGATCGAGCATTATGGATATTTCTTTTTACTAATAAAACATCTCCAGAAGTTATATTTTCAATATTATCATTTTTCAGTTCAGAATGTAGTATTTTTGATAGTCTGGCAAACATGTCGTCAATTGTCTTTAGTTTTAAATCATTGCTGAGTTTTTGCCCAGTTAAAATATTTTCTGACAATTGTTCACGATTATGTTCTTCACAACTTTCAATTACAGAATTAAGATTATTAAATTTTGCAAAGGACTTACGCGTTTTGACGGTACAACACCAACGTTCGATATCATTTTTATGGATTTATGAAAACGAAATTTATGTTCACCAATCAATTTTAATATTTTATTTTTTTCACTTAACATTGTATTCATTACGTTCATTTGAAACGAAAAAAAAAAATCGATAGGTAACTTATTCGTACACTCGTATGGAACGGTTATCGGCGAACTAACATGTGTTCGTCGTACGTCTTTACAGTTGTTGACGGTCAGATAGGGAACCGACGAAAATTTTACTACCATATAACTTACTATAACTTGTTATCTTTACGGACTTTCTGTCGGAGACCAATTCTAGAAACACGGGCCGCAACTTGCGTATGCTGTTGTCCGGACCTTTTTATCGGGACGCGACTTACATCCACCGAGCCTGTTCACACCATTATTCGGTATTTCGACTTATTAAGTTGGCGTGGCATTGTGCATTTAGAGCTATATGAAATAATAATCGAGCTCAGAACCGTTCTCCATATAATAGGCACAATGGTCGAATGGTCCGTCACTGAATTCGAATTGAATATTATGTAAAAAAAAAAAAAAAAAATAATAAATAAATAAAAACCCGACTGGGGAATTCGCGCTCCGGCGTACGGACTAGGCACATAATAGTTGGTAGGCGTCGAGTGTGCCGCTGAGCAGGTCACTGCGTAAATGGGATGTATAAATTGTTGAACGGTTCGCGTGTTGCCATAATTCGTTGTGCACGTAGTAATTGTGTCGCCCAGCCCGGATACAATAAAACGCGGGCAAGTACTGCGCGTGGCCCCTGCCACAGACAAAATAACGGCAGGCACGAGGCATCCGACGTACGATTGCACAACGACACGGCGGCCCAGACGTAGGCGAGTGAACACCGACCCACGAGTTACCCCATAGGCGCAAGTGTTTTAACCTGTACTGCCCATAAGCCCTGTCCCGCGCCGCGTTTTAGCGCGATATTATATACATAGTATAATATATTATTATAATTCGTTTTTGACGAACGCCGCCGATAGGAGGAACTGAAATATACGTTTTGCAGTTGATTTTTGCAGCAAATACATACATACGTCAAATAACCGTTGGCGTCACGAACGTTTTAACCACTTGGGCAAATACTTAAAGTGCCCACGCCCATACATAAAATTAAAAACTGCCCATGTATAATTTCCCCGGAATCATAAAAATATAAGATAAATGTTGATTTTATTTTACGATTATATCGTTTTAAACGCACGAATGTAATCTAAAACATCCAGTTATAAATACCATATGCGTGCAATATATCAATAGTTAATATAATCGGTTCAGTTCTTCTATTACTTATAGGTACAACAAGACAGTAGGTGTTTTGTTACCCACGAGCTGACTCCAAATGTAAATCAGTAAAATAAACCTATTATGTAATGATAATTTATCTCACTTAATTAAAATCAACATAATAATTCAATATCGATAGTCAAATATAATAAAATATTTTTAGCCATAAACAAATTACTCGACCACCTTAAATTGTTTGGAGCAGATGCCCTAAACAAATATGTTCATAATACGACTGTTGTTGGTTACTATAGTTAGGTTAGCCCAGTTGAGGTATAAAACATGAACGACAAAACAGCAAAATATAAAAAAATATTTTTATAAATACAAACATTTGTTCCAAATCATATGAACCTAAAGCTTTATTGACTTTATAAATTATAATAAATAATGTATATACATACATGTTCATTAAATAAAAAAAAAAATTAAATGAATAATAAATATAAAAATAATAATAACAGGTATTAAAATTTATAAATTATATATATGGTAATAGTAAGCAGACATCTTTATAATTTAAATACTATATAGCTTGCTCAATTATCAACAAGATAATTTTCAATCTGTTTTTATTTCAAGAAGAAAGACTATCCAGGTCCTTTCTCATAAATTTAGTTATTACTTAAATAATAGGTATAATACACTTAAGTCAACATTTTGGTCTCGGTTAAAATTATTTTGATAAAAATCACTATAACCAAAAAAAAAAAACATACATATACAAATTATTATTTTAAAAATCTTAAAATACATTAAAAAAAAACACTAATTACACAAAACAAAAATATTTAAATTCAATGATAGGATAAAAATGTTATCGGTTTTATTTGTAATATAGATTTATAGGTTTCAAACAAAAATACTGTTACTCGATTAACTCGCAAGAGTTAATATTTTGAAAGGAATAAACTGTAGTCTATTCAAGTACTCCAAGTGAATACTGTACAGTGCACTTACTGATTAACATTTTAATTTCATAGATAAATAATAATAATAAAAAATATATATATATTGATAAATGTATACAACTAATGGTTTATATACATTGAGACGACTTTAAAGTATAAAAGGGACGTTATATAAGCTTTTCACATTTAGGCTATTTACAAAATACAATATATTGGTGTGCATAATTACAAATTTTACTACCTTTATAATGACAGTTTTAAAGACATGTCGATGGCACAATGTATGTGCTTTGATCGCATTGATATATGGCAGATGCTAAGAAGGAAGTCCAAGAGCAGCAGGGTTTTGTTGTTTAGACTGCAATTGCATGTGTTGTTGTTGCATGTGCAAACTTTGTTGTTGTAGATGCATTTGTTGTTGCATATGTAATTGTTGTTGTTGCTGTAAATGGAGATGATGTTGTTGAGGTGGTGATATAAATGGTTTCAATTGAATAGGAAAATGGCCATCTGTCCATGATATAAGGGCGTGTTCAGGCATTTCGGATGATTGAAAATGGTCTTTAAGTAATGTTTGGGAAAAGTTAGAGTGCATCTGCAGTGCTTCGTTTTCTCTAACAGGATCATTGCACATTCTATATAAATCTAAACACATTTGTAAAAAAATTAGAAATAACTCAAATTACTATAATAAAAAAAAAAAAAAGCTCAAAACAATATTAAAATATGTATATTTACACTAATAAAATACCTTTAAGAATAGCTGATGCCCATAGCTGTACATGAACATCAGGAATTTTACTAGCTAACTGCATGGCAGGTGTGACCATGTTCATGCTTTCTCTACTATTGCCTAATGATAAAAATATATGACCAAGCAACACTAGAGAACAACTTGTAAGACGGTTTAAATCTTCTGCATTAGCCATTTTTAATGTTTCTCTTAAGTATCTCCTAGATAACAATATTAAACAATTAAAAATTTAGATGTTATGCAATTGTATAGATGCTTTAATATATTTCAATAACAAAAATAAAAAAATAAAGACAAAATTAAAGAAACTGCTTTAATATTGAGTTTATGTATATTTATCATTGATCAGTAAAGTAAAATTATAAATTATGGATATGAATAAATATTTTTATAAAACACTTGTCTCAACTCAGTTAAATCCAAATTATATTATTATTATTTTTTTTAATTTAATAGAAAATATTTATTGTTCATTTCTTGAAAATGAATTAAAAATGATTCTGACTAACAGAAAACTTTATATGTACATATTGTAATGAATATGATAAAAAAAAAAAATACCACTTAAAAACTAATGAACAATAAATATTTAATACCTATACTCAAGTTAAATGTTAAGTGACCATTAATATTTCTAGTATGTTTGAGGATTTTCTATTTAGTTAAAACGGTTTACTCACTTTGCTTCATTGTAACGGGCTTGGAAAAATGATTGCAAGCCTTGAACATAGTATGCAGCAGCTCTGAGACTGTGCGAATGTGATGTTAGAGTTTCTGGATTTATACGGTCTAAAAGAGCATTTAGTTCTACATCTCTTTTACCTCTTAAGTAGACAATTGCTAAATTGAGGTTTGCAAACGTCCACAACTCACGTTCTTGTGACAACTGTAAAATAAAATTTATAATATATAATCAATTAATATTTATACACATTTAACATATTGTATTTAATTATTTTAATACATTTGGTTATAAATTTTAAAAAAAGCTTATTGACTTGTAAAACTTATAGGACGTCGAATAAAAATATATGATAATGAAATTGCTTTTGGCTTATTTTGATTCATTTTGGAACAAAAATTACAAAAAATATATATTTTAATATTTAATAAAATACTGAACTAAGAATGGATATGTATCTGTTTACATTGTTTAAATTAATTTTCAATGTTATTAAAATATAATATGTTAAGTGAAAGAGGATCAAATATTTTAATCTATTTAGACTATTTATGCGATGATAATGACAGACAAGACAATTGCAAAATATAAAAAATTTAAACTTGTTTGTATATTTTTCTTTTGTATGCAATAAACTTATTATTATTTAATAATTGAGTTTATATAAAATGTAAATGTATACAAAAATACAAGGAAATAGTTATGTTAATTGCATTGTCTTCGGCAGGTATGCTCTACTAAAGAGTACCTACCCTTAAAGAAGTAGTGAATTGCATTTCAGCAGCATCCATACAATTCATACTCATTGCATATAAGCCGATGAGCATATGAAGTTGAGGACGATGAGAATTTAATAGCCGTGGATGTCTTTGACAAATACTACATACTTGAGACATCTCACGCAATGCTTGTGATTTATTTCCTGTTACTAATCGGCACATAACCATATTTTCGAGCAACATTAACTGAAAGACTGACAATATTGGAGTTTTATTGTCACCAGCTACAAAAAAAGTACAATTATATATTAATTTTTTTTTTTTTTTTTTGTCAACTCATAAATTACCTTTTAGTTTTTCAATTTGTGCCAAAGCTTTATCAGTATACTTTTGTGCTTTGTCCATGTACCCTGCTTGCATACTATGCATTACAGTTACTAAATAGACTACAACATATAATTGTTCTTTGGGCATCCATATGAACATATCACCCATATTAGATCCACAAACAACTGCAACAAATTATTTATTATAAATTACAATATTTAACATTGCTATTTTCTTAATTTGAATTATAAATTAAGTTATCTAATTTAGTACAGTGAAAACATAAAACTACTTGAAAGTAACAAAATGGCTAAAAGCCTTGGCAGAAATCCTTTTCATATTGATAAATAATATTTAGCAAGGTATATCTAACTAGCTACTTATTATATTTTTAACCTAAAGGTATTATAAATGAGAGAAATTGGAGTTTATTTAAAAATAAATATATACATACCTTATATTGAACAAATATATATGAGTTGTTTATGTTATGTAGTATATTTAAGTATTATATAGTTATTATGGTAATAACATTAAAAAGTCATAGAATTTATATTTTAAACTTGTTATAAGAAGTTTTTACTAAAAAAAATCTGTGGTTTTGTAAATTAATAATAATAAATAATCAATTTTATAATTAATTTCAAAGAATAAAACTTGATTAAAGTTGTGTTCTTTTAAATAAGTTGACTATAGGACTTTATTTTATTTTTATAGTATATTTAAATAATTAAATATTCTTAAGTTAAAAATAATTATGCTTAAAGAGAAATTATTAAATAGGTAAAGGATAAAGACAAGGATTTATTTAAAATGTTAATATTAACCTTCGTCAGAGGGCCAAGTAGGTTGCATAATTGTCAGAATACTTTGTTGTAATTGTTTTAAACATGGTTTGACACTCTTTACTTGTCCAGCCATTAAATAATGACATACCTTTAAAACAATAATAATTTATGAAAAATATTTAAGAGGATAATACAATTAAAATCATTACTTGTAAAACTAAAAAGAAAACTTTTAGATATTCTTTCTGATATTGGCTGGCTTGCCAATTATCAACTAAATATCCAGCTTGGGTTAACAACGGAGAAACTTCTGTGATTTTTTTGTCAATAAGCAGCAACTGATCATAACAAGACAACAAAAAGAATTTAAAAAATCAGTTTTCAATACAATATGGCAAAAAGAAAAATACATACCATACACCTACTGAGCAGAAAAAGTACTCGGGTATAAGCTGCCGACGATATGTGAGCATAATCGACTCCAACACCAAGTAAGCTGCTAGCTAATTCATAATCTTTTTCTACAGCATGTATTTGCTATAAAATAAAAAAAAAATGAATGAAAATAAAAAAAGGTAAACATTGAAGTAGGATACGCATTTGCGGTAATAACCGTGAGCGTTTTTACTCACGGCTAATTGAAATATGAGTCTACAGTGCCAGTAGATGTTGTGCTGCGACAGTTCGACGGCTTTCCTCAGAATGGGCTTGGCCAGATTCGATTGGTTCTGTTGCTGGTACAGTTCGGCCACGACACTCGCCGCCTCGAATTTTACGTCGTCGAACGCGTTGATAGACTGTGACAGCAACCACTACGGACAGGCAAAAATCGAGTTAAGTATGTCGTATGGCAGAAGGGTGGGGATTCGATGTTTGATCGGCAGCGGAATTACCGCTTGTTCGAGGTGCGTCCGAGCTAGGTCTGTGTTCTTCGTGTACTGTAAAAGTATGTTGCCCAGCTGTAGATGGGTCCGGGCCTCGACCCTCGGAGGAGGTTTGAAACTGAAAACGGCTTGTAAGCACTGGATGCACATCTTGATGCGATTTGACGTCCGGAAGTTTTCTGCCAGGCCCAGCAACGATAGGTACCACGCATCTTGCGATGACGCCATCGAACAGCGGAGAAGTATCAGTCGGAATCGTTTGAGGAAAGTATTAGACAACTACGGCGATATTTTCTTTTTTAACAGTTACACATTACATTTATCAACATTTGTTATAATCACGAAAAATTGTCAACAAAACACACACTTAAAACACCACCAAGGACTACTGTCTAAGAAAAATGACCGCTGTTACTATTTTACCAGCTACCAACTTTACGGTAACATACGATAACCTTATCATGTAGGCGTGAATATAAGTGATAAGCGTTTCAATACATAAAATAATGAACACCCAAGAAACGTTAAGGATCCAAAATCGAAAAACTACTATAGACCGTAGAATAAAACCGACAGAAATATATGATAAAATAATATGATGTTTTGATAGCTTTTGGTTATTGAGTGTCATTACTCATATCTGATGATCGAGATTGTCGGGATTGTAGTTTCAGGGCAACGTCTTGTTGGCGTGGTTCGATGCTTGAAAATACATTAAACGTTTTAGATTTTAGTTGATGCATTTTGACAATAAAAGCAGCGCCATCTGCAATCATTGTTTTGAACTTTTCTATATGTGCCCGAAAAACGACTGCCGCTTACTAGCTTTTGTCAATAGCGGACAGATAGCAATGCCGTCAATGTTTATTTTTCGTTTTTGTAAATTTTGAAAAAGAAAAAATATTTATTTAAGGGGGCTTTCGTCATTCGCGTTTTAAGGAAATTAGTATAGGTAATTTAACATGATGACATTAAAGTGACTTGTAAGTGTGTGCAAAGTAAACAGACATAATTATGTGTGAGTCTAATCTGTAATCGTTTTCAGTCAATTTTTCATAGAAACCATTGGGAGACATATATCAATTCCGCCGATTTGGTGTCGACTCCACTGACTATAACTATTAATTCCGCCGGCAACTGTTTATAACATTTTTACATCAATTCCGCCGGATATTGATTTTACCGGTTACTGTTTACTGTACTACTAATACCCGTGAGTCTTTCCGTTCAAAATGAAATTCCCAATTTACAAAAGCTCATCCCAACACTTTCATACTTACGGATATAGCCCATTGCACCCCAGAGTAGCACATTTGCGTCCGAAAGATAATGTACTACCTGTCGATTTATAGCTCATATGCGACCATTTCGTATACAACGTTGTCGTAATGATTCATAAAATGGATTATCTATATCTTGATACATACTTTAATTTACCTTTAGTAATAATTATTTTAATAAAAATTGTCTAAATACTATATAGTTAAAATTTTGTAATTTTGTCAAAAATTAGTCAGTATAACAATAACTTACATTAAATCCATGATTTTTTAATTGAACAACACTGAATTAATTCATACTTATTTTTATTTACTGTATAGTCAAAATTTATCTCACACAAAATGGTATAAAATATAATATAAAAAAATTCAAATTAAAAAAAAATAAACGTCGGTAAATATAACACATGTTGTAAGTATACATGCAATTATTATAAATAAATATTGTTGTTTTATTTTTACACATTTATATTAAAAAAAAAAAACAATATAGTAAATATTTTAATATATATCAATCTCTCTAAATTTATAAGCATTTTTTTTTAAATATTGTACTTTGGTTAAACTTTTTATCTCGTATTCGGTCCAAGTTGTATATGCAAATCCTACCTAACCTTTTCTTCATTCCGTCTAGGTTTCACTGTGCCTTTAATTACTTCGTTTATATTTAAATAAGTTTCATATTTAAATAAGTTTCTACTTGAATTAATTTTAAATTTTCAATAACATCAGTGATTGGAGAATGAGGTGAATAAAATTGTGAATTAAAATGTTTGTGGAATGACGCGGCACAATTTGTAGTTTGTGGTGCTTCAGAAGGAGATTCACTCCAAACTGATGGTGGAAACTTATACCCAATAATAATATAATTATATAATATATAGTCTGAAAATTCTGATAAACACTATAGATTAAAGTCTGGCGTTAGATTTTAAATATCGAAAAAAGCAACTTCAGCTTCGTTCGACGGTAAAAATGGTAATCCAAAGAACATCGTTAACCATTTGGTTATATCGGAAAATTGATCTTTATAAAACTTTTTTAAATCTGAAATAGAATTTATCTTCCGATACCAAAATTGGCTCTAGTGAAATCTATAGGCTTTTATGGTACTATTGTTAAATGCATTTTTGAACGCTTGGTGAGCGGATATTTCAAAATCTAGATGGATTGATATTGGATTAAATGATTGTTGTATTTCATTCAAACATAATTCACGAATAAAATTCCATATCGCTAAGGATCAATCAAATGATTTTGAAAGAAAAAAATCAATAATTAGAGGTATATAAAATTAATTTTTGTAACTATGTAAACCATATATTTGATAAAAATAAAAAGGTTTATATGTAAATGTACTATCACCAAATATGTGTGTATTATATTGCACAAAAAGTTTAAATTAGATTTACACGTCATCAATATAATGTTATTTACATGATCAACAAATTTAAACTCTTCGTTTTTATTTGTTAAAATTACTAAATTAGAAATTTGTTCAAATGCCTTGTTGAATGATTTAGAAACTGGGGGTAATATTTTTCAACGTTCGCATTATATGGATTTCCTGATATTATGAATATCAAAATACTTAGCAGTACTGTACATGGAAAGCTCTGTACGTATTAGTTTATTCGATCGTAAAGTTAAATCTTCACATGCTATTCTTTTACACCTACCTTGAATATCCAGTAAGTTTAAACTTTCTCTAATTTCAGGATTATGGCTATGACTGTCTTTAATTTCGATTAACTTTGTTTTTAAATTCTTGGTTTTGACATATGCACTATAGGTTTTTTTACACAACGCCAACTTATATCTCCAGAAACAAGATATCTACTCGCGTGATATTTAAAATAATGAAAAACTAAACAAGGTTTTTTTTACTTGAAATGGTTATTTTAAATTCCATTATATAGTAGTACTGACTGCTCATGTGCTAACGCAACTGACATATAAAATACTACTGATAGATACATTTTTATATATAATCTTTATCGATTGGAATTTTACAATTTCGACTAGCACGACTAATGACAAAATATTATTATTATCAATTTGGATATTGATTTCGATTAGCATGGGAAACGATCAAATATTATTTTAAATTTTATTGATATACCAATATACCAATATACTCAATAAATGGCAACGTTGCACGATTTTCAACTGATCTGAATCGGGCGCATATGGGTTATGATTTGGGGCGTAAATGGGCTACGATAAATAAGTTCGGGCGCATATGGGTTGCACCGATATTTACACATGTTTTAAATACAAAAATACAAACTGACAGTTATATACTCATCAATGAAATGAATGTCCAACGAAATAGTAAAAATAGTGTTTTCAATAAAAATTACTTTTTCCATAACTCGTTTGTAAAAGCCCGATCCAATACAATAATCGTTCCTAGTTTAACCGTAAATTGTGTATATAGCAATCCTAGGATTTACAAAAGATTAATTAGTAAAAGTCCGAATTTCGGACAGTTAGTTAAACCGAAATATGACCGCAGTAAATTCTATAGGTATTTCCGGTGTTCGTACATTTACAGTAATATATTATATATTATTATTTATTTTATACAGGCTTCGTAAAGCTGCTTCTTATCCTATTATCTTGTTATTTATGTTGGGTTATTTCCTGGTCGGAAATTGGCACTTTTACTACCTGCTACAATGTTTTTATAGAACCAAGTAATAAATTAATTTTGTAATGTCCGTATTTTATTTTTTTATAATATAATATTATGTTTTAGAAGTTGGCGAAATCATTTTCAGAATAGTCAATGAATTGTCATAGTCACATTTGTCAGAAAATGGGCACATAAGATCTTTTGTTATATTATTTATTTAGTATGCTATTGTGGCCTATTTAGCTATATTTATCATTATATTATTATACTAATATATTTATTGTTTTTCTGTAATAATAATTTAATTCTTAAATATTGTGTAGGTTAAGATATATAAATAAGTAAATGAGTAAAAATTAATGTAAACTAGTTTTTATGTTGTGTGTTGTGTGTGTATGATGAACTCACAAAGACGACATTGTTAATACATCATTAATCTTAAATGTATTGTATGGTTTTTGAGGTTCTTTTAAGCATTATGGTTATGATTAATAATTAAATCATTTTTTTCTACGACTGTACCAAAAGTTTAATTTTCAATATCGATTGAAGTATTGGTAAATAACCTTTTTTCACTTAGTGAACAGTAAATGTTTTTTCTGATCGGTGGAAAAGTGGAAATCTCCAGCTATTTTCCAAATCAGATTTGTATTATACATGAACGTATTGATAAGTTTTCTCTAATACAGTAATGTATCATATTATATTAAATAACGTAAAAACGGTTTGTGCCTCAAACGTAGGGCACTTATGTTCAGGAATGTATTTCAAGTTTTTGTGGCCTAAAATAATTTTTGCCATCCCTTCCCTGCAGTATAAGTCTAGCATTAAGTGCAGAATTAATACTTTAATTATTATATTAAATTTGAATATATTATATAATTTATATAAAATATAGTAATATAATATACAGCATAAACAATAACCTTTTTTTAAAAATAGATGAGCAAGTGGATAACACTGCTGTTTAGGCACACATTCAGTCTATAACGTGGGAGTGCTAAAATTATTTACCCTAAGGTGACTCGTGGGGAGCTTTGTCATTCATACACTTATAAATATTACATCTATAACATATTTTAATTTCAAAATAAAATTATAAATTACAACATTAAAAAAAATCGAGATAATGAGATCCCAGTTTCAGTAAAGAATAATTTATTACTTAATAGTATATAACTAACCAGTTACTTATCACATTGACCACGTCACCACAGCACAGAATCATTATTATAATTTAAATGGAAAATAATAATTAATATAGTAGCTTAAATTTATTTTGGTCAAAAACATGCCATTTAAAAATGCCATTATGTGTATAAAATATAATTTTACTTATACTTTAAAAGTTTCAAGTACATACGAATAATATTTTTAAATTGTATCAAAATAATTTACATCCTTAAAATATCTAATTTCGTTCAAATTGTTATTTAAAGTATATGTATATTTAAAAAAAAAATATGATTATATATTTTTTAGATTTTTTGGTTATAGTATGAATTACTCAAACAACTACCAAAACTTTGTTTTAAATTTTCAATCTATAGTTATAAAAATGAAATATTTTGTAATTTTTTAACTACAAAATATTATGCAAATATTCGTAATTTTAATGAATTTTGTAAAAATTTGAACTTTAAATGCTTATAAAAAAAATTGTTACTATATATCTCAAGTGTAACTTGCTATTTGCATAATAATAGAAGAACTTTGAATTAGGTTTTTTGATATCTTTAGTATTTATAGAAAATAAATTTGTAAAAAATTATTGTGGATTTATATTTAACTTTTTTTTTATCTACACTAATAAAAACTAACTAAAAACCTTGTATTACATTTTCAAGTTTTTTTATTGGACAAACAATTATTTATGGAAAAATTCAAAAATGTCATATAGATGATATGACATATATCATATAGATATTTTATGGAAATTTAAAGCATCTACGGTTATTAATTATCAGGTTGAAACTAAATCGATTTTATCAAAAATTGGTTTTACGTAAAAACCCCTGTTTTCCTGATGCTTTTGAAAATTTCTAAGTATTTTTTATTTTTGAACTTCCAAAGAACCAACTTGTTTCACTTTCCTATTAGAAAAATGCTGATGTAAAAAATCAAAGCATTTACTGCCCCAGAAAGTGACAATCAACACACACACACACACAAAATACACATCATTGTAAAATCAATACATTTATCGGCCAGCTCAGAATCTAAAATAATAAAACAAAGCAATTAAGTATTTAAATATTTTTATGAAGGGATTTTTTACAGTCTTTATTAATAGGTAATATATCGCCTCAAAATAATAATTTTTTTGCTAAGTTCATTTTCAATGTTGAAAGTAACAAATCTGTTCAAATTATCTTCTGTGAATCATAATCACAAAATGTTGGAAATGCTATTTTCCTTTAAAAACATAATGATTTCCAAAACTGTTCGTCATACATGGAAGTCGTTCTACACTTAAAAAGTAATAACAGAAATATTGATATTCATCAGAAAAACTTTCATTCTCATTATCTCAATTTCATTTTTAAACCCAAAAAATTACTAACAATATTAATGAATGAATCAGAGATTATTCTAAAATAGCTTGTTAAAGTATACAAAGAAAATTAACTCTAATTTAAAAAATGAAAAGTAAAATTGAGAGGGATAAGGGCGCCTACAGCCAAATGCATTTTAAGAACCGAAAAAAAATAATTTACATGATAAAAATAAAACTAAAATGTTAATAAACTTATTTATTATTTAATGATATCAGAAGTATAAAAAGATAAGTTTTGTAAATGAAAATTAATACGATGGACATGTCGACTGCGAAGACTGAGAAATTACATATCTCTGATCAATCAGAAAAATGAAAATAGAAAAAAAAATGTTATTTTTCATTTAAATATTTAAAGTTTAAAATTAGAATTCCAGTAAAGCCTATGAATCGACAACATCAACAAGTACAATTCAATAATGTTACAATAACAAAGAACTCACCAGGATTGTTTTGCCTTATGTCTCAAGCAGTGGCGTATTTAGGTTTTCTTTGATTATAGTCACTTTCAAATTAATTGCCTTTTCTATACACCATCCCTCCGAATATTACACATAAAATATATTTGATTATACAATTTGTTATATTATCTTCTATAAAAAAATATGCATTAATAATAATTTGATTAACATTTTCTAGTTAAAAATAAGTAACATTTGATTTTATCAAATCAAAAATACTTTTTGTGAAAAAAAGCTGATAAGATTTGACGCATCCAAATGTTGCTGTTTTAATTCCGTGTCTATGATAAGGCCTGTGCCTAAATACGCCTTTGGTTTCAAGACTCCTGGCTTTACAGGAGTGATGTAAAAGTTGTCGGTAGCAGCTTTCACTCGACCGTCCACTGGTTATGTCTCTACAAATTCCAAACATCGTTTTATCTTTTTTTAGTAAATTTTATAGTAGAACACAATTTTTTAAATATTTAAATGTTGTATATTTTGTTGTTGTAGGTATGTTATAATAACATGCGATAAATTTTGATTTTGATTATTACCAAATGGCAAATTTTACTAGTTATACAAGGGTACACTTTTATATTTTCAAACACTTTGTGAGAACTTGGATAGGTTTTTGAGGGCCTTATTTCGCTCAAGCCCCTTTTATACTATACTGAATAGACGATTTTGTCGAAATCAGGTTCATCCAATACGAATTATTTCGAAATGTACCTATATAAGTCTCAGAGATGGAAACAGGAATTTTTATTGGAAGGAGGGATATATATTTATTATTTCTAAGATAAGTTGCAGTGCATTGCTTCTGCACTTCGAAAAACAACCTGATTTTACAATAAAAATTATTTTTTTAATTTTATTTCATTTCAACTAGGTACATATATTAATTTTAAATAAATCACCAAAAAGAAATATTATATATAAAAAAAGTTCAAGGAAATCCATCTTTCATATCTCCCTGTATATACACCCATGATATTTCTAACATTTATATAACTCTTGTATTTCTCATTTTTGGTATATCCACTGTACCCAAAATCATGAACTTTTGATTTTAAAATAGTAATATATATTTAATTTTTAGTTTCATAATCTGAATTACAATACTTTTCTAAAAATGTTGAAAAATTTCGAATATTGAAGTTTTTTATAGTTTTTTTTTATTTTATGAAATTTAGATCTCAGATAAGAAGTGAAGGCCCTTGTGCAATATTATTGTGGTTTAATTTTACTACTTCCCACCAAAATAAGCTGAAGAAAAAATATCTGTTTAGAACGTTGTTGGTTTGTATTTTATTTTATTGTATTTTATGTTCATACAATATTGACAAACATATTTTTGATTTAAGTTTAAAATTAAAAACTACACTTGAAGTAAAAACAATAAACATTTGTGGAGAGAATGGAAAGGATAAAAATAAATGTGTTATATCTACTAGAATTAGTATGCACTTTCCGATTGAAATATTATTTTTGCTTGTTATATATGGATTACCTACTGAAACAATGGTGTTGATTAACTTTTTATATTTTAAATGTAGAACTATGATGAATGTAGAATGTATTTAATACTATAAACACATATATAGAAAATTCTTAAAATGTTAAACGTCAATATCTTGAATTTTTGTCATCTCTAGCTAAATTGAAATTCCCTTGATAAAATACACTAAAATACTTTTAGACTAAAACTCGATGAATATATTGAATTTTTTAATATCTCAAACTTTTTTCTGTTTCCCTTGAAATTTGACATAACGATAGTTTACTGTATATTATAATCATACAAGTATTATTATTTTTTTAATTTATTTAAACTTTGTAGTATACAATTAGTTTCAACAATTAGGTAGTAGATAAGCATAAATAAAATTATATATAATAGAAGTTATATCTTACAAAAATAAGGAGGATAAATATGAAATTAAAAAGTCCGTATGGTTGAAGAATGATATTTAGATAATATATTTAGTATTATAAATTTTTGTTGGATTGAGAGAATATATTTGGTGTTAAAGGGAATGTTGGGGGAATTGAAAAGAGGTAATAGGTGGTCACGTTGGGATGATAAACTGGGGTAGGTGAAGATTAAGCGAATAATGTCATAAACCATTGGGTCATTATGGAGTGAGCAGAAAGGGAAATTGTTTAATGAAAGTTTGAAAGAATGAGAAGGAAGTAGGGTGTGGCCAAAGCGGGGATGGAAGAACGATACTATGTTTCTCCTGGAGAGATTGAGATTGTGAAACCAAGGTAGAGGCGATATTGTTGGAGATATAATTCACAAGTATTATTATTTATTATTAATTAATGTTTTTTTTTCAAAGATTGAATAATCATTATACTTGGATAAATACTAGGTATAGTAATCATAAAATCAATGTAAGGTCGTAATTATTAAGTGGTTTTTGTTAACCATATACCTAGGTAGATAATAATAATAATAATAATAATATATATATATATACACCATATATTGAATATGTCATGTAATGTGTTATAAAATTGTAAACGTAATTAATTTAAACTTTGAATAAAACCATTAAATTATTGTAGAAAATCCCATGCTATCCTATGCATTATTCCCCACTTTCATAAATATAGTGTAGCTATCTATTTATAAAATTTAAGCCTTCATGTCATGCCTTGTATATCATTATGCCCGCTAATATAATGTAAATTTATGTGTTGAAATAATATATCATTAAATAATTTCAATTTATATTATCAATAGTTGAAATAATAATAATGCAATGTTTATTTATAAATTAACATAAAAATTATACATTTTATCTAAAAAATAAGAAACTTAAATCATTATTTTCTGATATTTTTATTTAACTAAGACATTATAATAAATACAGGGATGGACTGGCTAGGGTGTCAGGTCAGCAATCTTCATTTGGCCCTTTGAAAATTTGAGCTGTTCGAATAAATTTAAACCGATGTTTTTAATAAAAAAAGGAAGAAATACCGAACAAAGTATTAAACCAAAAAAAACTATTTTTAGATTTTATTATTAGCCCAATATTTGGGCCGAATTTTTTGTTTCCCTACGACCGATCTTTATTTCTAATCTACCCCTAAATAAATAAATATTTGACGAAAAAGAAATCTATTATACATTCTTGCTTAGTAAACGATGACATCTCCTGCAAGAGACAGAACCACTAGTAAACTAACTATTGCAAGTGGTGTAATCCTGCCGTTTTCATTTGAAAACATTTCCAGATACTTATTAATTTGAATATTTTCAGTTTATAGGTACCAAGTTGTATGGTTCACACAATTTAAGAGCAAAAATGAAAAAAAAAAATAAGTTTACTTATAAACTAGTTTTTATCAGAACGACCTTCACGTGTAAATTCCTAATATTGTATAGGAGTTAGCTAAGTAATTATAATAAATACAACTGTTGTGAGATCTATGAGTTTCAGTGTACTGCGTCTCAGTTTTAATTCAGAGGTGACTACCTAATCTACTTATGTTTAAATGGTTACACGTGTGATACATTATTTTTGCAGTAATCCTTATTAAATTTTTGTTTTAAAATATATAAATTTTCTATCAGTACTCTAAATACTGACTTCCCTGTAATAATACTATAAATACGAGTAGTATGAACAATAATGATATATGACATTTTTTTTAAAGAAAATTAAAAGTGGAACGTGGCATTTTCAAAATGATTTCACAATTGACTCAGTTGCGAATATCATTGTATTTATTTATATTTTATGGATCCACAACAACGTTCACTGCTGGATTTCCTCCATTATTCGAATCGTGGCTGACATACTTGGCTGAAACTTTGGAATGGGAATCACACGAATCCGTCAACCAGGCAAGTGTTCTTCCGGAGTACGATTTTATCGTTATCGGAGCTGGAAGTGCGGGATCGGTAGTGGCGAGCCGATTGTCCGAAGTGAGTTACCTACTGAAAATATAATAACGGTAAAACTCAAACGTAATTGATATAGTTTCGTCTTTCGGTGTTTTTATTTTTTAATCAATTAAACTAATGTTTTCTCGATGATGGATATTCTTGAGTTTGTTATTATCAGGTCGATAAATGGCATGTACTATTGATTGAAGCCGGAAAACACGCTACACACGTCATGAACGTACCTTTGGTCGCTCCATTTTTGCAATTCTCCATGATCAATTGGAAGTACAGGACGGTACCGATGAACAACTCGTGCTTAGGTAATAATTTACAATCAAATAATATTTTAAAATTAATATTAATAGAGTACATTTTTTTATACTCATAACAAAGTTTAACGTTATTCAATTTATAGGTTTCGAAGAAAATCGGTGCAAATTTCCGAGAGGCAAAGTTATGGGTGGCAGTAGCGTACTGAATTACATGATATATACACGTGGTAACAGAAAGGATTACGACAATTGGGCCGATATGGGAAACATGGGTAAATTAAAAAATTTAATTTTAATAGTACAGTAGTTGACGTTTATTAGACATATTTTGGGACTAGAGTATTTGTGTTTATTAATCGAATAAGTCAATAAGACGAAAAGTTCAAGAATAAAAAGATATACTATCTAATTATTATGCATTGTAATAAAAAGTTTAAACTTGCCTATATGTACTAATAAATATTCATTATTATGTATTTATGTATTTTAAATGTATGTTATCATTCAAAAACAAAACAAAATACATGCAAATTAATAACGACAAAAATAGAAAACATATTTTTTTTTCAAAAATATTGTATTGTAAATTTAAATCATGCAAAAATAATATTTTTAATATCATTAATACTTTCTTATGTGATGAGTCGACGAAATAGTTCATAAATTGTCAAAATATATTCAATAAAATCGGGTAAATGAATTAACAAACGTGGAAATATGCCCTTAAAAATATACATTTTACCCTATTAACTAGTATAGTGAAATCAATAGACGATTTTTGTCCTATATGTTAGTAATATGCGTTTAAACAGGGACTAGTCTAAGTCCAATATGTAAATGAGACTTTCGTTTCAGCAGCCCCCCCCACCCCCTCACTGTAGGGTGGCTGGTGAAACGGACGTGCAAATGAGTCCATTAACCATGAGTCCAATTAGCGGTGACTGTTGTTTTACAATTTGCAATAATTTGTTTAAGATCGAGTTTAAAAACTTAAAAAATAAAACTTTTTGAGGTTGGGACTATGACAGCGCTCTGAAGTATTTCATCAAATCGGAAAACGCCAACTTGTCTCACGCTGACCCGAGTTATCACGGAAGAAATGGATTGTTGTCGGTG
Organism: Pentalonia nigronervosa; assembly: GCA_014851325.1. Lineage (NCBI taxonomy): Eukaryota > Metazoa > Arthropoda > Insecta > Hemiptera > Aphididae > Pentalonia > Pentalonia nigronervosa. The sequence goes on from JACXSJ010001405.1 coordinate 91,002, forward strand.
ACCAACGTCCCGTATAGGACGCCAATAGCGAAAGCTTTTGTGGAAGCCGGATCGCAAATCGGACTTCCCGTTGTAGACGTCAACGGGAAAAAACAAGTCGGGATCAATTATTTACAGGTAAATAAAAAGGGGTGTAATATATTTATAATTAATAATTATTATATACGCGTTTATACGCAAAACATATTAAACCAAATTGTGTGCCTTTAAACAGATGACACACTTGCGTCACGCACATATGTGGGCGAGGCGTCCTCTTGAGTTTTAAAAAAAGACTTTGATGGCGTACTATTAATTAATATTGATTGCATGCATTATTGGATCAATATTGTAAGCACCTACTGCTAAATATGACTAGATTCTATGATTTTAAGAATATGTATTAATATTTAATTTATGTTGTAAATGTGTTATATTTAAGATCGGTTTCCCAAATGTTTGATTTTGTTCCCCATATCAATTATAACTACTTCGACTCACAAAAAAAATGTGAATGTGTGTTATTGCCTATGTATTTTCCTAAATACTCGATTTTCAGTACAATTTATTCAAGCTGATTGAAATTATTATAATATTTATCTAATAATAATGAAAAAATACTAGAAACTAATTGAATTGGTTTGAAATTTACTAAATGTTTTATTATCTTAAATTGAAATACTCACAGTACATTATAATATATGCATATAAATATTAAAATATCTATTGATTATTATCTATGATAATTTATATTTGTATGTAGTGTTTATACTAGTAAAAACAAAAAAGTATATTATGATTTTACAAGGTGGGTACTACTATTAGATGATTATATTAAATCGTTAGTTTTAAGAAGTCGAAACTATAAAGATGACTTTTTTTGTTTATTTATTGATATATCATATATTCATACTCGAACGGACCCAAATAATATACCCATTAAGTCTTATTTTTGCATAATACACTAGATGTTATTCAAATACTATGAAACTAATAGAGAAATTCCTCGAAACAATATAAAAATTAATTCAGGAAATACGAGTAACTAGGAATAACATTATATATGACACGCAATAGATAGATGCATTGCTAACATATTATGTAAGTGTACATATATTGTATATGCATATCTAGTTAAATATAATAATATATAATTTAAAAATATATTTTATTTTATCAGTAATATGTTAAAACATTGTGTATCTTCTATTGAGGTACACCGCAAATATAAATTATCGGAGAGAGAATTTAAAATAAATAATTAAAATACTATGTACCTATCAAACCCTTTGACAATATCAATCCTCAATCCTGTTAGTCTACTTGTTAATAGTAATTTATTATAAACTTACACTTACAGTCATATAGTGTTATGTAACTCCATATAGATATTTATTAACTAGTTTACAAATTCATAAAAAAAATAAATTCTAATATACACTTTAACTAATCGGGGGCATCTATAAACACAATAGCCAAATAAAATTGTAATATTTTACATAGTTATAAAACTTACTCTTATATTGTGGCCATATTTTTATTTCAAATTTCAGGCTACCATGAAAAACGGTCGCCGTTGGAGCACAGACACAGCGTTTTTGTTCCCTGCAACAAAAAGATCAAATCTGCACGTTAAAAAGTTGAGCACGGTAACGCGGATACTGATAGACCGAGTGACAAAAAAGGCGGTCGGAGTGGAGTTTATCTCAAATCACAAAACACACAGGGTGTTCGTGCGGAAGGAAGTGATCGTTTCCGGCGGGGCCATTAACACGCCGCAGCTGCTCATGCTGTCCGGAATCGGTCCGAAGCAACACCTGGCAGACCACCATATCCCTCTGGTGAAAGACCTGCAGGTCGGCGAGAACCTGATGGATCACGTGGCACTCGGCAGTCTAGTCGTATTGATAAACGAATCCGTTTCGATCCGATGGGACCATTCGTGGGAAAACCTGAATGCCATTAACGATTACATAGTACACGGCGGCGGCCTTACTACAGTGCCAGGAGGAGCCGAAGCCCTGGCGTTCGTGGACGCAAACAGGCCCGGGTCAAAGGATGGACATCCCAATCTCGAACTGTTGCTACTCTCGGGAACGTACTCGTCACACGAGCTAATGCCCAAGCTGTACGGCATGAGGAACGGTCTGTACGAAGCCGTGTACCGGGCCACCGAGAAGATGGACGGGTTCACGGTGTTACCGATGGTGATGCGTCCCAAGAGCCGCGGCCGAGTGTGGCTGAGGGACGCCGACCCGTTCCACCACCCGCTGATCGACCCCAACTATTTCGCCGACGAGGCCGACCTGGACGTGATCGTGGCCGGAGTCCGGCTGTTCCAGCGGATGCTGCACACGGACCCGATGAGGTCGCTCGACGCCAAGATCCTGGACACGCCGCTGCCCGGGTGCGCGCAACACGTGTTCGACACTGACGCGTACTGGAAGTGTTCCGCCCGGCAGATGTCGTTCACGGTCTATCACCTGGCCGGCACGTGCAAGATGGGTCCGGCTTCGGACCCGACGGCCGTCGTTGACCCGAGATTGCGCGTGCACGGCGTGCGCGGCCTGAGAGTGGTGGACGCGTCGATCATGCCCGAAGTGCCGGTGGCTCACACTAACGCCCCGACGATCATGATCGCGGAAAAAGCGTCCGATATGATCAAAGAGGACTGGGGCGTACGGACTCAGTAGATAGTGGCACGACAATACACGCATAGTGCGTATACGCAAACGTCCCGTGTCATTGTATATATTTATTTAAATTATTTTAATATGAAAATTGCTCTGTGTACAAAAAAATATAATTCCGTTCGGACTTGGGGTGTTGTGCGTATTAACCGATATATGACATGTTATAATGATATGTACTAATAATTAATAAAACGATTTCTTTTGCACACATGATATTTGCATCATGAGCGACGGTTTTGTGTTATCTAACTCGCATGTTATTTGAACGCGAAGGTACTTATACTTGTATTTTATTATTATAGTGTACCTATACAGTGTTTAGAATATTTTAAGTAATTCGCAATGAACATCGCCACTCCGGTAACACTATTATTATAAACATTTATTTTAGCGTATAGTTTGTGTTGGGCGATTTCAC
>JACXSJ010001406.1:0-93923 GCA_014851325.1 Pentalonia nigronervosa
TTAATGCACAAGCGCTTAGATACCATAATATTATTTCATATTTATACGCTCATACACACCCTAGGCATAAACTTAAAATTCTCTACAAATGCATGTACCCAGGCAAGACGAACTAACGAACTTTTTCAAAGTATCTCAGAATATCTTATTGGTTTATATATTTTCCATTTTAATTTTTATCACGTAAAAGAAAAATGCAAATCGAGAATATGATGTATAATAATACATTTTTTTTTTTTACCGCAAATCATAATCGACCAAAAATTCAAATGGTTAGGTACTTCGTCGACAAAGGAAACAGATGAGTATTTAAAAGTTCCATCAAATGATACGGTGTAAAATGCTACATAAAATTAACATAAAACATGAAAATAGGTTCAGTTCATTTATAAGGTAAAAAAAATATTTTATAAAAAATTTTAAATTGTTTGAAAATATTTATATTTGTAGACCAAATTCATTTTTTACTGAGTATTTAAATACTTTTTAAAATAAGTATAATATGTATCCATACTTGAATACTTTTAAAAAGTATATTTTAGTTATGCAAGACTGAAAATGAACAATATTGATTTCCATATTCTGAACACAATTTTTCAGATATTTGTGCAATTAAGTCAATGTATTATGTCATTTATAATAAGGATTAGTTGATTTTGAGAAATAGACAAAACCACCAAACCAATAAACAGCTTAATATGTCATGTTATAAGCAGATACATATTTTTGGATTAGTTTAGTAGATTAGTAGCCTACTAATAGATCTAGGTATACTGTATCTACAGTATCATCACTATCATATCTATTTTTATAAATCTTTGACTTGATAGACTTACTTTTTACTGCAATAATAGATATAATTATATATTAAATAAAATTATATAAATGAGTGATAAGCCTCTATTGCATTATTTTCCCTTCAATAATTTTTGAAAAATTTGAAAAATTTAGATATGCACTAACTTAGACCTTAAAGGGTGCTAAAAGAAAATATTAAATTTTATTCAATATTCATCCAAGTTTACATTGATAATAAATGTGGTGATATTAAGTTATAAGATTATAAAAACAAATTAAGTTATATTGAAACTGATGTAGTCAATTAGTTTTTGATTTTAAATTATAACAACCTACGCAGAACCAAAAACTCGAATTTTTTCTTTTTGAGTGTTACGTTAACACATTGATTATGGTACAGAGTTAAAAAAAAATGTATGTATGAGCATATAAATATGAAATAATATGATGTCTAAAGGGCATGCACATTAACTAATTCGGTATCGAATATATACAAGGATGGGTCCGTGTACGCTTTATCTACACGGGCACCCGGGATAATATAATATAATATAATCACAAACCATGGCTATAGATAAGAATATAAGTTAATATACGTTTTGTGGATATACAGAACTGAACACGACATGGTTGAGGTGTGTTATCTGTTTAAACTTTAAAATTGACAAATCCGACAAAGGTTTAAAATTTAATACAAAACCAATTTAAATTAAAAATTGTCGAGAAACGACTGATCTATAATATTATCTTTACACAAAAAAAAAATAGTTTTTTGAGTTTTTTAAAATATAATATTGAGATAATATGTAAAATGTTAATATGTTTTATAATTGTGATGTTTAAAATAATAAGTGTTAATTCTAGACAGAATTAAGGATGGTACGATATAAAAACCGGTAATTATTAGAACAAATTTCAATACAGTGTTTACTCAATCCACTTTTAAATTGTCAAGCATAAACCAAGTTAAGAGTATTTTAGCCATTATAAAACTTATTTTTATCTAAAATTTATTTTGTTAATGATCTTCCACTAGTGAGCCATGAGTCCTTGAGAAGCAAATAAAATTATCATAATAATAAATTGTTTAAAAATTAATCTGGTTTTTATATAAGAGTACATAAAAATCTATTTTTTTGAAGGTTTTTATATAATAAATATGATAACTGAGCTGAATCGAATATTCAAATCCAATAAGGTTAATGCTAGATGTAGAATAGGTATCTAGTTAGTAACCTTTATAATTGATAATTTCTTTTAAAATCTTAAATCAAAATTTCAAATAATTTTTCAGTAGCCAACAGGATTTGTAAATTGCTGTAGCCTGAATTATTATTCACAGATCAAAACAACATGACCACTCTATAATTTTATTATAGGTAAACTGTTTAACTGCTAAATATAAAATGTTGTGCATTAAAAAGTAGTGTTTGTTACAGTTGAACTGACTCATCTAGTAGTTACATTTCACATTTAATAACATTAATATAATATACATTTTCCTTGTGTTATACCTATTTTTCTTTTTAAAAATTATATATCTAATTTTCAGTTACATGGTTGTTCAATTAAGAACTTTGGAGAATGACAATTTAGATTTTAAAATTTCTGATAGAGAATTGCAAATAACAGTTTTAAACATGATTAAATCATTACATGGAGATTTTGGAGCTGGAGCTATTAAAACATGTTTTAAAGGTAAAAGCGATTTGTTTTATTTCTCATCCTATTAATAGTTAAAATTAGAATATACTAAATAAAAATTGTTAATTTCAAGTATCAGTGAAAATCTGTGAAGAGCTATAGCACAACTTCATATTCTGTGCTCGGAATAAAACTTTAAGAAACCCACACTCTCTCTTCTAAATATATTACCTATACACATGGGTGGATAGGCCTACCGGGAAGTGGGCATTTCCCGGTGGGCCTCCTTATTTAAACGATGGGGACCTTTGCCCTTTTTTATCATTTGATGCAATGACTCATTAATATTATACAATTACAATAAAAAATTAGAAATATAAAATAATATAATATAATAGTCCAAACAGCCTAACCTATAATCATATATCTGCAATATTTTACAGAAAACATTTATCAGCCTGCATCCACCAAAAATAAAATATTCCCAATAATTTTAAACGCGTCGGGAAAAACAAAATAAAAAAATTAAAGAAAAAAGGGAGTTTTTTTAAAGCAAATTTTTGACAAAATCAATTTTGATTTTTAGGGTAACAAAAAAAATAATGACCGTGGATACATGAAATGTTTACTGAATGTTTATATATTATGTATATTTTTCAGCAAACGATTTTCTTATTTTGATATTATTCAAAAATGAATAATTGTGGACATTTGAAATTTTAACCAAATGTTAAGATTATTATTTTCTATACACCAATATATTTTGATTAAAACATTTTTGTCATGTCAAAGAGCTTGACAATTTAATACAATATTTCTTACAAGTTGTTAAAATAGTAGTTAAAAATATAAAAAATACATAGACACATATTTTTTAAATAAACATATATATTAAGTATATAATATTTTGACAACTTTTGAGCTCATTGTAGGCCTAATAAATTTTCAGTTTTTAAAAAAATTTTTTCGATAAATATTGATAAAAAATTTAGGATTTTTAATATAAGTGTATTGTGTATTTCTGGCACTTTTATTTTTATAACAAGTTAAACACATGAAAAAATTATTGAATATGTGAATGATTATCTTTAAAAGTAATTTATGTTTAAAGTTGACTATTTATTTTTGTGTTTTTTTATTTATTTTAGTTCGCTACTGTAATCCAACAACAAAAATTATCATTTTTAAAACCAGACATGGTCCTCATCAATTTCTCTCTTCTGTTATACCATTTATTAGTAAACTTCAAGAAAAACAAATTCAACTATCAACAATTTATACTGGTGCTTCAATGTTTCAATGTTACAAATTTATTCAGGTAATTTTACTATATTATATCCTAGTATAATTTGATATTTATATATATTATATCAACTTAATAATAATTTTAAATTATTGATTATAAGGTATAGGAATACCAAGATTTTTCTTTGTGTTTCATGAGAAAAAACATAAAAAAAAGTATGGTGGCTGATTTTAAACATAAAACATCACATTTACATAGTAATAAAAGCAATATAATTGAAGGCATCAATGCTTTTTTTTTTGAATATAAATATAAAACCAAAAGTTTATTTTATATACATTTTAAAAACTCATAGTCTTAAAAATACTATTTTGTAAGATGTTCTCCTAAAATTGTATAATTTATAATTTACATAACACATTTACTGCATATGTCTTTTTACAATTCTCACCCACTGAGTATGTAAAAATATAAAGATACTGTTCTTATAGAGTCATATGTCCAAATAGTGTAGAAATACATATTTTAAAACATGAGTTTAATTACACTAAATAATAATAAAATAACATTCTGCTACATGTAGAGAATAATAAACCATATACTTTAAATTTATATTGGACGTCGATTGCTGTCAGTATACAGTCAACGTGTTAAAAATATCTAATCACTATGAAATCATCGATTTCTGGATAAAGTACTATTATAATCTCCATGCATATATTTTAAATAAATAACTATTTTTGACATAGATTTTTGAAGAATCTAATAATTAAATTTCTAAGAAATTGCTATTGGTAATAATTAAATTAAATAAGTTTAAATTAATTAATTTTTAATTTGTTTCAGAACTATCAAAAAGATCTTGTAAGAAAAATAACTGATACAATAAGTGAGAAAACAAAAGAAAAAATGTTAAGTATTACTAATGTATTAAATTTCTGATGTAACTGTAGGAAAACCAATTAGTAAATAATAAATATTTACATATAATGTACTTTATTACATTTACATTTTGACAGTTTAAAATATAAAAATCTATGTACAAATAATTAGCCTATTTAGAAAAATATTTTTTTTTGTGGTTGTATATCCAATTCAAAAGTACCTTCTAGTCCTAAGATTAAAAAAAAAAATTAATGATTTTGCATAGAAACTGTTATTTAGTTTATTAAATAATCAAAAATCCTTTTACCATCATTTTCACCTACTTTTTGTATATTTCATACAATTATACATAGTATATATATTACACATTCATAATTATAGACATTTTGTATTTCATTTAAAATCTTAGGGCTTAAATAAACTAGTATTTCCAATAGAAAGTTTAATACAACTATATTTTATAGATTGAAAATATTCATATATATGTAGTATATATAAATGTTACAATAAAAGTATGAATACTGACAAAACGTAGAATTTACTGGTAAACTAAACTTTATTATTAACTAATGTTTAAGTATTAACATAAATTTATTTCTAAAAAAAAAAAGTTAATTAATACAGTTAGTTTAAACCAGATTAAAGCAGATGCTAAATTGGTTATTATTAAGGATTGATATAAATACAAATTATATCAATAAGAACTATGTAAAAAAACCAAATTTTTAAATCTTAATCATAAAAAATGTTTTATACCATTAACAATTAACCTACTTAATGATACAAAGAGTTAACAATTACAACCAAAATTAAGCCAATATAGTTTTTTTTTTTAATGACAATATTTTGAAAATATTAATTACATTAATAAATTTGTGCAAACTTAAAAGTGAATTCTGTGGTGTTCTATAAAGTATTTTCCAACCTTTGTTCAGTAGTACAACTATAGGCTTGCTAGGGGGTGCTGAAGCACCTTTAACTTAAAACAACCCAAAGTCCTATGTCGTAATTTCAGATATATATAGTTTAAATAATGTAATTTTATATTTTATTATCAGTTAATTTATTTCATGTTAATAACTTTTGTTTTTATTATTTAAAATTATAGGAAAATTATAAATCAATAATTATTTCCAAACTTGTATAAATTAATGCAAGCAGCACTAACTAGCCCTGTTAGTTCTGCAATATATAAATGAAGTTTTTCACAGGAAAATTAAAAAATTGGCTGAAAAACGACTTACTTCGTAAGCAAACTCACTTATAAATATTAAGAGATCAGACAAATTAAATTGTTCCGGAAGAAATACTGACCAAATTACTATTATTAGTATAAAATTATGTTTAACATTTTAATATTATAAGTAATTCAATTTTTTTTTATAATGGCATTGTGAAAAAAAAAAATAAGAAAACTAAAAATATTAAATATTAGCAATATGTTGAGGGGACGGAGCCTACTCTTTTCCCCGCTGTTTATATGAGCTATCCATAATTGTAGAACCCTCAAAAGTTCTAAACTTTAGTTGCGCCACTGTCTGTGCTCATAAAGGTAGGTCACTCGAAAATATTACAGAGCGGTGTTGCTTATATTTACTATCTATACAATTGATTGAACATTGAAATGAACTAAAATATTTCACAATATAACACATTTCATAACTAAAACTATATTTATATAAATTTACATTTTTAATGAGAATATTAAATGTTTAGGTATATGATATTATTATACTAAAATAATACATCAAAATCTCAGTTTTGATTTTAAAGTTAGTTATTGATTTATTGCTAAATAAGTTATCTCTTAGTATATTATATAATATATCATTTAAAGGGGCTCATATGTTTAAGCATTTGCAGATCAATCTTGCTAAGTTTTATTAAATGTCAATTAGAAAGGAGTTTAAAGGATTTATCCCAACAATTTCTTTCTAGTTTAATAGCATATTTCAAGGTTTTTGGCTTATTTAGCATCAATTGTACATTTTTTTTTTTTAAAAAGAAGATATTACTTTTAATTGTATTTTTTAAAATAATTTATAGCCCAAACAAAAAACAAATTATATCAAAAACAAAATTTGTAATTTTTAAAAAAATAAAATACCTATATAATACGTCAATACATAGACGGTTTAGAGGTTAAATTATTATAAATAAAATGTTACAAATAACGGTTGACCAGTAAATCCAATAAAAACAATTATAAACCACAATAATTCATGAACAAAAAAAAAAAGAATATTTATTCATACAAGTCGAAGTTAAAAATTAAAAATATAAGGTTTAGAATAAGTTTTGTTTATAAATCGAAAAAAATAATTGATATATTTTTTTAGTTTTTATTGCAGCATTTAAGGTTATTTTAGTACACATTTTGCATTTTTAAAATCATAGATAAATACATATTCAAAATTTATTTAGTGCAATAATTACCCTTGGCCATTAAAATATTTCCTTTTAGGTAGTTCAAAATGAGTAATGCGTGATTTAGAGTTCCAAACAGTGTTTTTAAGTATTTTTATTAGTTAATCCTCAACAATGATATTAACATTAAGTACACACAAATTAAAGTAGGTACAAGTTAAATATTAATTACAGCTACACTTAAAAGTAAAATTTTTGTACTACATTGTATACTATACGCTTAACACTTATGAAGATGTGTATACTTATTATTATATAGATATTAAAAATCAAAAATGTAAATTATATTGTTTTTCATTTAAAATATAATTTCTTTCTCAATAATTAGTTTACATAAAATGATCTATAATACACACACAAAATTATTAAACTGATTGTAAAGAAAATTACTTTTAAATTATAACAGCTCTTTTGGAAAAAATATAAATTTGTTCAAATTAATGTTAATATATTTAGGTATATTATTTTAAAATCATAATGAAAGTAAAGTAAATACATTTAATTTAACAAGATTAAATTTCAACTTGATCTTGAGAACTCTTACAGAATTATTTTTGCACAGAGAAATTATATACTATATAAAAACTAAGACAATTTATGAGATAAATAATAATTACAATTTAAATATAATAGACAAAAATAAATCAATAAAATATATATAATACGGTCAATAACATTATAATTCCATATAAGAAAAATGAAAATAAAATCCAGGAAGATGATAAGATTGATATATAAAAAAAAGGTTAATATTTATATAGGAACTTAAAATTCTAACTCTGAAAAAACAAATCACACAATTAAACCTGTTTTTACATACTACACAAGTTTATATTATTGTAGAGATCAATTAATGGGCCAATTTAAATAATGTTATCAGCAGTTTGTGTATTAAAAATTATTATATTTTGGTGATGTCTGGCAATGGTTTTTATTTATATATTTCTAGGTAATAAACTAAATGTTTATATTAGATTGTTAACATTTTTAATTATTAAAGATATACCTTAATAACAAGCATATTTAAAAATCAACATTAATATAATAATTATAATGTTGAGATATCAATTTATAATAATTAGAACCTATTTAGTATTTAAAAGATAATACTAAGTTCATTAAAAAATATATTAAATTAAATCATTAGAAATGTTATACAAATAATTCAATGAGAAAAAAAATTGCAACTATTTTAATGGGTACATCAATATTAGAATACACAAATACGTTCAGATTATGTACAATATTTAATAATGTAATATAATTTTTTCTTTTTTATTAGATTTTAAAATACTTAATTGTTTTTAATATTTAGGAAAACAATCAATTTCTAAACTAAAAAGACTTAAATATCTTAAACATAACTATGAGATGCAAAAATATAGTTTTTTAACATATTTTTATAATAAATAAAATTAGTTTTATATTTGTTTCTTTATTTTTATATTTTGGATATATTTGTCAATAACGGCTTAAATTCTTTTTAGCTATAAAATATATATATATATATATATTCAATCATCATAAGCTTGTTCAGCTTTAGCTTTAACCTTTCGCAATAGAGGTGGAAATTCATCAAGTGTGAACCTATATTTGAAAACGTGCATTTGTGCTGGGCAATCACAAAGTTGTTTAAAATGCCGAAGACATGCCAGTCTTTTTGGATCACATGAACAAGATACAGCAGATATATATAGAGTGGTATTACAAACCATACATTGTCTAAGGTCATCTACTTGGTGTTCAAATTCAACAAAATCTGCTTCAGTAACACCCCAATCTAAAAGTGCTTTACGTTGAACTCTTTCAAACTTCACCATTTCATTCAAGTCATCATATACAAGTTCAGCTGCTTTTGGTGCCAGGTCATCACAAGAGTTCACCATCTTGCATATAAGTTCATCATGGGAAAATACACATATTCGTTTGAGAGAGGAATAATGATTAACACATTCACGACCTATTGAAATCCAATCAGCAGGAGCAAAATTCACAGCTTCAGCAAAATTATATCCTTGATTAAATCCAGTATGGTAAGATCTCGGAAAAGTAACAACAAATTCTCCAGCATTCTGATCTGTTCGATAGATTGGGATATTTGCTTTCATCAATATATTTGGATTCAGAATAGTAACCAACTGATGCAAGAGATCTGGCTGAGAATGAAATAATTCTGGTGTTGTCTCCTTCATAACTTCTTCAAAAGCTTCAGCAGAAGCTCCTGGAACTCCATACCATGTTTTTGGTTCTCCCCAATGTAAATAGTTGATTGAGTAGCTCCAATGATCTTCGTTATGCCAACAAAATGTAGAAAAACACATACCGACATACATCCATGGAATTTTCATACCAGATATATCAGCATTAATAAAACTAAGAACAGAGTCTTTAAGAATTGGTATATTATTTAAATTCCAGCGATCTTCTATGTACGACTTATAAAAAGTATTATCTTCATTTCCACAAAGTGCAAGACCTGTAGGGAATCCTGATCCATGATCCATAGTATGTAAATCAGCACCATATTCTGCTATTACTGTGGAATCAATAGATGAAACAATTTTCCAATACTCCTGTTCAACTTTGCTTGTAGGCACAAGATGGACTGGCATATTAAAATACTTAGATTTAAATTGGTCTGCCATTTCTCCAAATTGTTGAAGTGTATATTCGCGTTGAGCTTGTTCAAATCCAAAAGCATCACTAGGCTTGATCACTTCATTAATCACACATTTATGACATCTCCATTCACCCTTGGGAACAGTAGTTAATGGTATAATTAAACATTGCATGTGGAAACTTAAATCACATCCATCACAAATTAAAATAGTTTCTTCAGATTTACCACTTCCACATTTCTGACAATAATATTTATCCAAATAATCTACAGCAGGTTTACTTCTTCTTTTAGACTTTTTAGTTTCTTTTGACTTTAAATGTCCTATTCTACACTTGGAACTAAATCCAGCCATCTTAGGACCAGCACCAAAAAATTGTAATTTTCTTAATTCTTTATTTTCCATTAGGTAAAACGGATCTTTTATATAATCATCAGATTCATTTTCATCATCTGTGCTGAGTCTAGCTCGTTTGGTAGGCGAATTTGAAACGGAAGAACTTTCTTCTTTAATATTTACAACTTTACTTTCTCTTTTTATCGGTTTGTTATAAACTTCATTTTTAATGGTGGCATGAAAAAGTGAAAATGGATTGAGCCACCTCTCATGATGACTTTTTAAAACCGTACCAGAAGATTTTTCACAAACATAACCCATGCGACTTGCCACTTTTCCCCATTTTTTTTCCAAACATACTTCATTAAAACCTCCTTCAAATTCTACGATTTTATAAAGGGAATATAAATCTACAGCTCTTTGTTCTAATACTGGTATTTTGATACGAATCCCTTGTAAATGCCAATACTTGGCAATTTTTTCCAAGAAATTGAGTTTAACCCTAGTACTTGCATCTAGCTCATTCAATTTTTGAATCCTCGGTGTAAATTTAAAGTTATCAACATCAACACAAAATGGAGGATGCCAATTAGATGGTGGTCTAATTTTACAAATTCCATGTTCTTGAGCTACACTTCTAATTTTTGCAATGTATTTCAATGGGTCTTTAAATTCTTCTGCAGTGGGCTCAAAAACCGGAGCTTCCGGTGGAACCTTGAAAACGAATTTGCCTTTTTCCATAAGACTGACAGGATCGATAAATTTTCCTTCGGGACATACTTTTTGTTTCGGTTCGTCGATTTCGAGTTTACACTTTACGTCTCTTTTCACGCTCATTTTAATATAACACTATGGAGTGTACGGGTAATATATACGAATATATATACGTATGATACAAACTATGATTACTACTTACTTAAACACGAGATAAAAACGATACTTTCTAGAAAAATGTATAACTTAATCGAAAACTGTACCGAATCTATAAAATAATTAACGAACGTTAAAAGTGGAATATATGCGTTGCACTGACAATAGCCGAGGATCGCGTCTCGAACGATGAACAAAAAAACAATGAACGTCCATCCCACATTTCTAAAATGTCACGTAGTCCACACTCCACACCGCCGCAACCACCAACGCTACTGCGGGTGATCCGTTTAATGATTTTCAAAAACGAATAAAAAAAAATATCTTCGACGCACCTCGCCACGGGTCGTTGTGTCTTGCTCCGTCGCGGCAGACCAGATTGAAACGAATCGTTCGTAGTCGTCGAGTAACGATTTATCGTTGGTAAACGCACGCAAACGATACGAAACCAATTTTAAAAAGCCTTTTGTTCAAAAGTAGCGATTTCACTATGGAAGATAGAATGCAGCCAACATACACACATTGCACACACACACACACACACAACACACACAAAAACAGATACACACACACACACACACAAGACTTCGACACAGACACGAAAGTGATGAGGCTCGCCGCTTGCACAGCATAGAAAATAATATAATATTATATTATTATAGAGCTGCTCGCACCACTACCAACTACGGGATATACGCACGCACGCACTCGCAATAATATCGACACCATTACAAGTAGTACCCGTAGTACCTATAGGGCTATAATAGGACGAGTACGCGGACAAACGCTGCGACGACGGACAACACCTATACAGACGTGTACGACATAGTTGCAATAAAATATATAATAATATATAGGCACCCCGACGCATGAAAAGTCGCGACACCGTTCGAACGTTTCGACGACGTTCCAGTCTTCTCCAGCCATGTTGGTCGCCGCTCAATCGACATCCACGGTCGTCGGGGCCATTATTTTGTCTCTGTAGACAAAAATTGAAAAAAAACGCGCTCACGAATTATGGGACGATCGTGCGAGCGACATTGATCGACAATGATATTTGATGTCGAGCGCGTGTCGCCGCGTCACCCGGTGATAAACACGTTTACGATTCGAGAGCGACATTTCGAGAAATGAGGTACGCACGTCAGCCCGATAGACATGCATAGACGTAATAATAGAATTAAACAATAACTATTTAAGCGTCAATGATACAAGATTCGTCCAATTCGTCACTTCTCACACTTTAGTTACTCGCATAATTCAACATTTGACCGTTTCGGTCTTATATTATTGCTACGAAAGTAGACGCCTCTGATCTTTATTACCTACAGTACCGTCGTGTGAACTTAACGTTGTTTGTTGTATTATGCGTTTTGTCATCGCTCGTCCACCTACAACAGTTGTTCGCCAATGGTTTTTTTCATACATATTGCATGTAGAGAAAATACTTAATCTACTGAGTGATGTGTTGTATTTGTAATTATTAGTTTTGCTAAAATGACCCCTTGTGAATCGCGAGCCACAAATACGATCATGGAAATAATAAATAAAAATTACGTCTATTATTTTACCATTGACCTTATATTTAGTACAAGGTCTAGGCATTTAACACTTCAACGATCAACGATACAAAAGTACAAGATTAAATTAAGTATTAAATAATCATAAATATGTTTTTCAAATTGCAGTCATATTGATACTCCAAAAGTCCAAAACCACAAACGCTATTAATATTATTGAATTCCCACTAGAATTTTAAAATAGAACTCTTATTGTGAAAAATATAATTACGACAAATTATTGTAAAAACATATGAAATTCCCATGAAATACTGCAATCAATAATGTTCAATCATAAAATATAATACTCATTGATAAATGGTAGTTTGTTTAATAATTCATTCCAGAATATTGAAATAAAAAATATCAACAGTGTATAGAAACAAACGTAATATAGTTTATAAAAAAAAATGATATTTCGCAATACGATGCATATTGCATACATGAAATATAAATAGTGATTGTTATCAATAAAACTTTTCGAAGTCAAAGTAATCAAAAAAGTGATAATTGATTCTAAACCATGTACAATTCAAAACACAATATGAAAGGTAGTATATTAATTTTAATGATTAAAATTTGGTATTAATTAACGTAATAATATATAAAGTATATTACATTTATGAAAAAAAAATACAAATTTTATAGCGCACTATCTATTAGATATTAAAAATTAAACTAATATAATAACTTTTTTTTTTATTATTATTATTACTTTCGATTAGTTAGTAAAATTACAATTATATATTTATTACTAAACGAGTATAATTTAAATTAAATGCAGATCAAAGTACTATTGAGTAAAATTTAATTAATACTGAATACACATTGATAATATAATGTATTTTTTTTTTCAATATAATATTAATATTATACCATACCGTACGTAAACTAATTCTAAAAGTACCTGAAAATGAAAAATCTTCTAAATACCTACTACCCAATATTTACTAAATTATTGTAATGTATGCTTTATAATTGATGACGATACTTATTTTCTAATTTCTATAGTAATTTTATTAATACCTTAAAATCTTCTCGTCTCTTGACATATTCTTGTTACACAATCTGTGGATTGTGATAATAGATAACGTCTGAAACAGCTGTTTTCGTTAAAAACCGTGTATTAGCAAGACGTATTCAGACAACAAAATATATATATTTTAAATACTCTTAGTTATGCTTGTTGAAATATCTTTAAAAAAAATGTATAATCTTAATTCATATAAATTTTCGTAGTTTTTTTCATTTAAAACTATGCTAATTAAAATTCTGAAATATTAAATTTAATTAGATTTTTAAAGTATTCATTTATAGTCGTTGGTTCAATTTTGAATAACCTGAAAATTATCAGTAGCCATCTTGAACAAAGCGTTTACACACAAACACAAACAGTGGTAGTGGTGAAATTTGTATGATAAAAATTGTAATTTTTTTATTAATTTTTTAGTCCAAAATTGTGACAAATTTTTATATTATATTTAGTTTAAATAATGTTATGTTGATATTCGTATTTGAAATGTTTTCTTAGTTATGGCTGCTTCTAGAAAACTTCAAGGTAAATATCATTAGTGCACATTCTATGATTGTTCACTTTTATATTCAAAAATTGTTGAAAATAATATTATTATGGATATTACCTATGAACAATAATTCAGTTTGGTGGTTCTTATTTGTGAAGTTTTTTTTATTAAATAACTTTTATTCTCATATACAATTATTATAGTTTATAATTTTGACTTATATTATGAAATACATGTACTTTAGTCAAATAGATTTGCTCATTTTAAAAAAAAAAACTAATTTATTTTGTATAAGCCATAAATGTAAAACACCAAGTTATAAATTTGGTTGTTCATTTTATATTAATAAACCTCTTATTCACAAAATGTAAATACTAAAAGCAATAATCCAAAAACTTGTATATCATTTTTAGGTGAAATTGATCGGTGCCTTAAGAAAGTTACCGAAGGTGTTGAAACATTTGAGGATATTTGGCAAAAAGTTCATAATGCTACAAATAGTAATCAAAAAGAAAAATATGAGGCTGACCTCAAAAAAGAAATCAAGAAATTGCAAAGGTTACGCGATCAAATCAAAAGCTGGATTGCGTCTGCAGAAATTAAGGATAAAAGTGCATTACTTGATTACCGAAAACTTATAGAAACTGTTAGTACATTAATATACATGATTAAGTTTGTTTAAATGTTAAACTATGTCTATTCTAATTTGTAGCAAATGGAAAGGTTTAAAGTAGTTGAACGAGAAACAAAGACTAAAGCTTATTCTAAAGAAGGGTTGGGTGCTGCCCAAAAACTAGACCCTGCTCAAAAAGAAAGAGAAGAAATAAGTGCATGGTTAACACAATCGATTGAGTCGCTCAATATTCAAGTAATTAATTATTTTTATTTAATAAAATATAAACTCAGGTCAGATTTTCAATTACCTAATATTATACCTGAAATTAAAAATAACCTTTATTATTAAAATTATTCCCTTATTAATATGATATTTCGATTATAATTTTCTATTTAATAAAGAGTTTTTAATTCATATTTGTTTTTATGTGATTTGTATTTAATAACTAATATAAAAATGTTGAATGATAGATTGACCAATATGAATGTGAAATGGAGTCATTACTTGTTGGGAAGAAAAAAAGATTGGATAAAGATAAACAAGAAAAACTAGATGAACTAAAAGCAAGAGTAGAACGGCATAGATTCCATATACGAAAATTAGAGACTGTTCTAAGAATGTTAGATAATATGTCAGTAGAAGTCAAAAAGGTATCATACAAAACTATTGTTTTTTAATTCTATAAACAAATTGCTTAATGAGTTTATTTGTAGATTCGATCGATTAAAGATGATGTAGAATATTACATTGAAGCATCACACGAAGAAGATTTTATGCATAATGATGATTTGTATGATGAAATAATTGGGTTAGCTGAACTTGAATTAGGGGTTGCTGCAAATAATTCCGGAGAAGCCAATGGTAATGATTTTAGTTATTGCAAAAATAATATTAATATTTTTAAGAAGTTTTAAAGTTCAAATTTAAAAAGATATTTTTCTTTTGGAAATTAACTATTTAGTTAATTTATACATATAATCTATTTTTATGTATCATTAAACTACTCTTATAGGATCACCCACCAGCCAAACTGCAAGTCTTAGTGGTTCTTGTCCAGCATCTCCAGCTCCAATGTCACACAATCATTCCATTGAAGAGCCAATTTCAGTGGCTGTAATAGCAACTTCTACACCAGTATCAATAACAACTATTGCTACAATCAGTGAATCAATTCCCATGATCTCTACAGTATCTACAGTTGTAACTACTGCTACTACAGTTTCTATTGTTGTAGGACCAGTTCGTAAAAAAAAAGAAGAAGCTACTAAAGTTTGTACACACTATAATATTTTTATTATAAAATCATAATTTACTATTAGTAAAAATATATGATTAATTTAGAATGCAATTAAACCAACACCTGTAAAAGCAAATCCTTCTAATAATGCTAATTCTACTGTGAATAATAAAGTCCCAACTATTGCTGCAGTTGTTAAATCATCTGTTAGTAATCATACTACCACAACGTCAAGTGTATCTACTGTGTCTCAATCTATAACTACCCAAACAAGTACTACTACTGTTGGTAATTTTGCTACTGTAGCAGCTTCAAATATTCACAATAAACATACACGTAAGTCTTAATTAAATATAAATATAAAAAGCACAATAAATTAATTAAATAATTAAATAATTATGAAAATTAATTTAAATATCAAGTTTTCAATTTATTTTAGTATTGTTAAATGATATATTTGGAATAATCAAGTTTTATTTTTGAACTGTTACATAGAAGCACAATCTGTTGAAAATACATCTGTTGTTACATCTATATCAACTTCTCCATCATCTTATACTAATATGCCAACTGCACAAGGAAATGTGAATAATCCTGATAGTGTGGTTAATTGTGTGTCTACTACACCTTCTTCATTAAGTTCTACAACATCACCAGTACAAGTGGATTCTAACACAGCACTTTCGTCATTAAAGACTATTGCCCAAAAAGCCATTGATCAAGCTGGTATTGATATATCACAACAGTCTACTGATACTAAAAGTAATTATATAATTATATTTTTAAAGACTTTTATTTTAAAATTATTAAAGTAGATATTTAGTAATTTATATTATTATAAGTATTTATTTCTTATTATTGATGAAGATTTATAATTTATTTTAAATAATTCTTTTTTTTTGGCATTTTTTCTATCACCACTTTTGTATGGATAAAAATGTCATATGTATATGCAAATAATAATCACCAAAACATCTCTTAATACCATCCTACCTTCAATAGCATAACTGCTGGAACAAAATTAACTCTAATATTTTTTTCGGACTATTATGAAATGTTATCATGAATAATTATACGATCTATGACACTATTACAATAATTGTAATAGTAAAATAAGTAAATAATTATTATTTACTTATAAAAATGTGCATACATTATAATATTATATAATTGTATTAGTTAATTACCCCCTCTGAACCTCGTAAGTAAACCTTTTATGTTAATACTACTAATTATTTGGTGCTCCAATGCATGTCTTGATTTTTGTGTATGCAAAAAGAGTAAAGTTTGAAGCTAAATTTGGGTATCTATGACATGTTGGATATCATGCCTAATGTGTTTTGATATAGGTATCAGGTTAAAGTGTGATTCAGTAAGATGTATATGCTGGCTGTCAAATCGCATCTGAGTGGGAAATTTGCCTGTTATGGATTGGAACTTTACTGGTATTCCAGTAAATAGCTGGTGATTTTTTTGTAAAACCAAATATTCTTATTATTTTAAAAACTAACTTAAACATGTCAAAGTAAACTATAATAATATTTATCCTAAAAATTAGAGTCAACACAGTATTTGTTATGTTTGATTATTTTATTCTATATAATTCAAAGATGAAATAAAAATTACTAAAAATACTTTAAAGATGAGCCAAGAATTTGTTCTTTGTAGTTATCATAATAAGTTTTTCTAATAGCACCTATAATTTTACAAAACAAGAAAGAACAATTTTGTAAATGTTTTCATGGTATATGTCACTCTAACAGATGTGTTATAATTTAAATTTGAATTCAACGGCATAAAATCATTGCAAACAATTTTGAGCGGTCTGTCAGCCTTTATTACTAAGTATATTTTATAATATTGCTATTTAAGTAATTTATTATACTATTAGACATTGACAATACAGTAGGTTGAATAATTTTTGTCAGAAAAATATCATTTGAAAATATCATTCTGAAAAAAAAAATATTATAACATACTTTAAGATTTTAAATGTTTCAAGTACTCGATAATAATATTTTTTAATTACAACAAAATAACTAAAATTGTTTTTTCTTATTTAAATACCTAATACCTATCTAATTTTGTACAAACTTAAACTTAAGAAATCTATAAAAAAAAAAAATGTTAATACTTAAAAAAAAATTATGTTCTTTCTTTTCTTTAATATTTTTCAATTGCTTTTATAACGACTTATAAAGAATAATATATTAAATTTTCAAACATTTTAACTCCACAAAAATACAATTTTAATGACATTCATCAAAAAAAAAATGGAAATGTTTAAATGTCTATAAATAGCTCAAAATAAGTCAAAATATTTTTAAAATTTTATCATGTATCACAGATGATAAAATAAACATTTGATGATAATTTCAAGTATCTATAATTATTCAATTTTGAATTGCAACAGAATAAAAAATCATTAGTATTTTCAGAATAAATATCCAATCTTGAAAAAATTGGAATCAAACACTCGTAATACATATCTGATTTTTCGGTGAATATTTTTTTTTGGAAGTATAAATACTATTTAAAAGTTCTAATTAAGGACTACAATATCTGAATGCATTCATGAATTCTAGTATACATCAAATTAAAAATTTGTTTCAGTACAAATTGGTTAAACTAACGGTTTGTTCACTTGTTCATTTTAAATACTGTAAGGCATGTTGCAAATATCTAAAAAATAAAATGAATGTGAGATATTGAAATAAGCGTACATAATTTTAGCACCATCTAAAATTTAGGTCTAATTGCACCTACAATCTTGTTTTAAAATATAATCCTTAGATGAAAAAACAAAATTTTTTATGAATTTCTAACTTATTTGTACATTTTTATTCAAAATTAAAAAAAAAACTAATGAAAGTCAAAATTTTCTTATTCTTATTAACAGCTCAAAAAAGAATTAAAATATTTTGTAAATTGTGTTGATAATAGAAAATGCTAATATCAACATATATCTACAGTTTTTGCTTAATTAATTTATTTTTTTTAATTTTTCCCTACTACTCGGAATTTTTTACTTTTGATTCCTTTAAATACCAATTATATTTACATTCCTTTTAGGAAGATATTTTACCGTCTCAAAAGGTGATGACTGATGATGGACAAATAAAATTTAATAAAAATAAAAAACACATTTTATAATCTAAACAAAAGTTCACTGGCTAACCTGCAACATAAAATTTTTAGGATTCCAACTATTATAATTATCTATTAATTATCTTAACTAAAATTGTAAGATTTATTTTATATTAATTATATTTGTATATAAAGAGTGTTAACATCTTAAATTATCACTCCTGTATACCTTAAGAAACTATTTATTGTAATTTAAATTTATATTTTTTATTTTGAAGGTTTGAGTTCAAATATAGTTCAAAATTCAAATAGTCATCTAAGCTTACAACAATCATCACTACAGCCACCTATTTCGTTTGAAGCTAATATTTCTCCTTTATTAGGAGTAGCGCCATTGGGTCCAGTGCCACTTTCTAAGGACCATCAATTTCAATTCACAATGCTTGAATCTGCATTTATACATTTACCTCATCCATCAGATTCCGAACGAATAAAATTGTATTTACCTCGAAATCCATGTTCAACGCCTCATTATTATAATCAAGTAATTTACTGATTTAAAAATTTCTTAACAATGACATTTATTCATTTATATATATTATGTTTTTAGGGACCTCTTCCTCATTCTGACAGTTTAGAATTTTTCCAGAGGCTTTCAACAGAATCCCTTTTTTTTATATTCTATTACATGGAGGGGTCTAAAGCACAGTATTTAGCTGCTAAGGCGTTAAAAAAACAAAGTTGGAGATTCCATACTAAATATATGATGTGGTTTCAACGACATGAAGAACCTAAACTAATTAATGAAGAATATGAACAGGTTTGATAATAAATAAATTATATTTTTATTTTTTTTTAAAAAATTTATTATTATTGTTTAACTTAGGGCACATATATTTATTTTGACTATGAGAAATGGGGTCAACGGAAAAAAGAAGGCTTCACTTTTGAATATAAATACCTGGAAGATAGAGAACTAAATTAAAAATAATATGATTTCACATAGTCCTACACTACAGAAAAAAATTCTTAGAATATAGTCCATGAATACAAAAGGATTATTTGTGCCCTTACAACATGTGATATGATGTGAACATTTGGAGAAAGGAATTTGGAGTATACTATTTTTATTTTTAATTTTGAAAAAAAAATTATATGGTCTTTGTTTTTATGTATGTACATACTAACCAAATGTTGTACATATTAACAGACTGCTTTAATATTTTTTCTAAATTATTTATTCTCTTACCAAAAAGTACTAAAGCTTATGTCTTATATGCATTATTCCTTCAAAAATGACATATTTTCTCTTTTTTCAATAGTTTTGTTTTTGTTTTAAACATAAAACTTGACAATAGAATTATTATTAGCAACATAGTTAAATTTCTCATAGTTTAATTTAATTTTTTTCTGTATTGTACTTTTTGTACCTCAGATTTTTTGTCAAATTTGTAATTAAATCTGTGATACCAAAAAGTTAATTTTATTTGGTGTCATTCAAAAATTATGTAAATTACTTTTTTAATGTATAATTGTCCATTCCCTATCTCTTGAAATTAGTTTTTTCCTTGATTATAAAAGTATGTATATAAAAATCTAAATAATAGAACTTTAATCAGGTATATACATTTTTTAAATTATATTAATATAAATAAAATAAAACAATATATTTTTTTAATAACAAAATTATATAAATTTATATGAGATCAACAGTTTTTATTAAGTTTTAAAATTTATTTGTATGTTAGATAATTTTTGAATGACCCTTTTTTATAAACTAAATTTTCACATTTCCTTAAAGTTTAAAAAATGTAAAATTTACATTGTTGGTTGTAATTTATTTTTTTCTCGGATTAAATAGAATAACTAGAGCAAATAACACAAATTAAAATCTCCTGCCTTGTACTTAATTCATTACTTACTTTAGAACAAAAATGTTAGCTACTATTTTTATACTATTATGTATAATAACATTCAATAATTCTCACTTGTAAACAAAATGATTATTCAATGATAAAATTTGTATTATAAGAGTCTTTCAAAAAATATAATTTATTCATATTTCATCAATAGAATTAAGTTTTTTTATAATTATTTTTTTTTTGTTTTGTAAAATTTTTTTAATTTATTGGTTAGGCACAATTTTCTTTCAATTGTTGATTATATATTCTAAAATGTTTAAATAATTTTTGACCGACTCTTATGACCTTTTATTAAAACCCAAACAACCTCAAATTAAAAATTAATTATTATTATAGACCAGGAAAGTATTATGTTTAAGTTACTTTTCCTTTTGTGATTTATGTTAGGAACAAAGTGATCATTGTTTTTTTATTATTATTGTTGGCTGTTAAGTATTAAGCTCTGATTGTGTTTAATGCATGGAAAAACAGTTTTGATGTTTTGTTCCTACGACATCGTCTAAAGCCAAACAAATGATTGATAGATGTACAAACAGTAAGCTATTTAATAAAAAAAAAAAAAAAAACATTATAATAAAACTGTTTGATATTATTATTTTTTTTTTTTTTTGATCTCTTAATTTGACTAAGGTTAAGTTAATAATGAGTACAAAATTTGCAATTGTCTTATTTTGTTCATTAAATTCATCTTCACAATTACTAGTTTTGAGATATCTTAATTTATTTTTATAATAATGTGTCAATAAAAATTGTTTATTATATGATTGTTTATTTTAACGTTCATCATTACAATTATCAAGTTATTTGGTGCTAGATAAATTATTGTGTAAAGTCTCGAGTTTAAATTAAACAAGATACATTTCAAACCCGTTTTGTTTTAGAGTTGTCATTCATTTATAACACACTTTTTTGAAACATTTCAAATAAAAATATTAGCAACATTGATTGCGGTCATTTAAGGGTTGGCACTTTGCAGGGTTGCATTAGATACCCTACTACTAATTTTGTCCATATGCTGTTTGCCCGCCATAAGTTTATAATTGTTTTGGTGCAATCATTGATGGGTGTATGTTATGATAGTGTTGCACAGATCCAAGCTTACTAAATAGTAAAATATGCTCATGTCTACACGGATTATTAAAATAATTCTGATGTCAATGTATTTATCGGACTAAGGCGTAAAACTATACCATACTTCTAGTTAACCTTGTGATCACACAACGAGTCACAACATTAGATTCCGGTTCAAGACCAAGAACAGTCCAGTTAAGACTTTTTTTATTAAAAAAAATATATATACAATCTGTATTAATTTATACAATAAGTAATATGATAGTTTAATTAACAGGGCTGGACAGTTTGATTAAAGGGGGTGTCCAAACAACACTACTTTACAATTCTAGACTAATTTTTATTTGGTTATTTTATTATTAATAAATTTTTTTTTTTTAAAGTTGAGATTTTGGGCCAGTTTTGCTTAAGACGACGAGGTAGATTTCTGGAATGTGGGAGAGTGGAGAGGTTGGATATAAGAGGATTGGAATAATTGAATGTGTTTTTGTGAAATATTTTGTAGTAGTAAGTGGAAAGTGTATGAATGTTTAAGATTTTGGGGTTTGTGTGAAGGGTGAGATTGCTGACGTACTATGGGGCATTGGTAATGAGACGAAGACAAATTGATTAGAAGGATTGAAATATTTGAATGTTAGATTTTTTAACCATACCCCAAAGTTGTATTCTATAAGTCAGTATAGATCAAATAATTTGTTTATATAATAGAAGTTTGGTATTAAGCAAAAGATTTGATTTGAGAAGATGTCTAATTTTGTGGAATTTTATTTTGAGGGATTTTCTATTTGTTTTTATATGATTGGACTAAGTGAGTTTATGGTCAAGATGGACTTCGAAGAAATGAGTAGATTTTGTTTGAGGAATAATGTTATTATAAAAATCATAGGGGGACAGAGACCTGGATGTAGGGAGAACGTAATGTGTGATGATTTGTTCGGATTTATTTTGATTCTCCACAAGTTGAACCAGATTTGAAGTTCATTCAAGTGTAATTGGATTGCAGTGTAGAGGCCGTGGTTAGGTCGACGTTGGTTGAGATTATGCCTGTATCATTAGCGAAGGTAGCAAGATTAGTGTTTTCAGAATGTGGAATATCGGCTGTAAATATATTATAAAGTGTGGGAGCTAGTATATTACCCAGGAGGATACCTGCTTTTATATAGTGAATTTGTGATGGTTCGTCCTCACAGCAAACTGCAAAGGAACGATTTGATAAAAAAGATTTTATTATTAAATATAATGGGGCCAGTAGAAAGCGAAATTTAAAAAGGAGGCCTGCATGTCTATAGTAATTCCTTTTTTAATTACATCAAAATAAGAAAATCGTTTTCGGAGAAAATTGGTGAATATCCAATGTCTAATTTCAAAAGCTCATAAAAAATTTGTTTAATACTTCGGCAAACTTTCTTTTTTTTTTATAAATTTCTAAACCAAAAAAACTGTTAGACTTAGGCTCAATTTTTTTGACTGATTAAAATATTTTTATTGGTGATAATAAAAAAAAAAGTTAAAAAAACCCGAAAATTAATTATACCTATAAATAGCATAAAAAAAGTCAAAATACATTGATAATTTATCCAAAAAATCAAAAAAAAAATATTTTATAAATATTTTAAGTTCAAATTTGGACGAAATTAGAAGAATAACAATGTTAATTATTTCATTGTAATTTAAAAATATTTTTTTAAGGGTTCTTAAAATTTAAAGTATGTTATTATATTTCACACACTTAATTAATTTTTCAAATGCAATGTTTTCTGCAAAAATGAATTCAATCTAATGTATTATTAATAGTACTAGAATGAATTATTTTAATAGCAATAATATCTTAAAATAGGTACACTTAGTTATGTAAGCTGACAGATTACCTTCGCTCAGAATCGTTTTTTGTATACAGCGAGTCAGCAATATATTATTGAATACAAATTTAACATATCCATGAAAGTAATTTATTCGATATCTACTGTACAGCAGAGCAATACCCACTTGTTGAGCTTTTTTTTTTTTAAATTTAAGATTAGAAATATTGAATACAAGAAAGTCAAATATTTTTTTTTGAGGATTTGAAGTTCAAACTTTTACGACATTGAATAATTACCTGTAAATTTACAATTTCTGATGGAATGATTTAGTAGTATATATTTATATCTTCTGAGTCATTTCGTTTTTTTTACACGGTAATTTCATCAAGCTCAAGGAGGAATGTCTCCCTTGAAGGACACTGATTTTACCGTATTACACATCACAGGGAGATTACACAGTCGTTGTCCACATATTTGCCCCTCACACAAAAATATTTACCGTATTACATTTTACAGGGAGATTTCAAAAACTTTGTCCACGATTTTCCCTCTTCCGTAAAAAAATTACGGTATTTTAAAATTACAGGGAAATTAGACATATGAAAATGGTTTTCCTCTTACTCGAAAATATTTTTCTGTATACACAACAATATTTTTTTCTGATCAAGTTTTTAAATTTCAAACCATAAATCTGAAATAATTATTTTAAATAAAAGAATATACACAATGGTTAAGTATCATTTTTTTTATTATAACAAATTATTTACATAAGTTTTCTTACTTCTCTAGTATATGGTGCATATTCTACTATACGATCATGAATTAATAAACAATAAGCAGTTACACCTGACAGATTCTGATGCTTCAATTTCTAATTGGACATCCACCGACGAAGCTGTAGCTGAATCGTTCTGTTTCGAAGTATCGATAACTATAATTAGAGCATTTGGTAGAAAAGTAATAGGATTTAATATTGGGTTCCGCACATTTTTTTCATAATAAGATTCTTGAAACGATGTATACATATCATATAGCAAGGTAAAATTATTTTTTGTAAAATCTTTTTTTTTTAATTTTTTTATTTTCAAACGTAATACACAATCTGTATCGACTAGAAACAATAAGCATATTTGATGAGAGTTACAAAATTGACATGGAAATTTGATGAAAGGAGCCACCCATCGATGGCACTTCCTATGAGTTTAATTAATTTAAGTTAAACTTATCTTATGAGATCACGACACCACTTACGCTTCAGGCGTCTGGGGGGATTACCAGGTATGGAGAGAGAAGATAAGTTTTTTATGAGATCATTAGGGTGGTTATTTAGTTTGGAATGGAGCCTTTTGTAAAATATTTTGGCTTCGTCGTTAATTGATTTGAGTTCGGTGTCCGTATGAAGGGTGTGATTAGACACGTAGGGTGGAGCGTTCATTATTTTTTGGATATCGATATTTTGAAATGTTTGTATTTTTAGTATGTTAGACTTTTTAGCGTTTCCCCAGAGTTGGAGTCCGTAGGTCCATATGGGTTTGAGAAGTGTTTTGTCAATCAGGAGTTTGGTTTTAATGGTAGGGGAGTTAATATTGCTTATCAAGGGTTTGAGGATACGGAGACGATGATTCTGTGCTAATCTTTTAATTCTAATGTGATGAGCCCAGGTTAAACTTTGGTCAAGGGTGAGCCCGAGATATTTGACTCTTGGAGAGTAGGGGTTAGGAATACCGTAAAGAAAAACTCTAGGATAGGAAGCATGTTTGAGGGTGAAGGTCGTATGGACAGATTTACTTTGGTATACTTTAAATTGCCAGTTGGTAAACCATTTTTCCATGGAGTCAAGGTGAGTTTAGAGATTACTTGACGCTATGAGTGGATCATTGTGAATAGCTATTATTGCTTTATCGTCAGCGTAGTCTGTTACTAACGTGTTGGGGGTAGTTGGTTGGTCAGAAGCAAAAATATTGTACAGAATAGGAGACAGAATGCCCCCTTAGGGAACACCAGCATTGATAACTGCTATGTCGGATAGAGCCGAACCGTAGTGTATTTGAAAATGCCAATCTGTTAGATAGGATTTAATAAGTAAGTAGTAGGTGGATGGCAGGAATTTATTAAGTTTATACAAAAGTCCGTCATGTCATAGGCGGTCAAATGCTTGTGAGATGTCTAGAAACACGCAATTGCAGAACAGTTTTTTTTCCAGGGAATACGA
Source organism: Pentalonia nigronervosa (assembly GCA_014851325.1). Taxonomy (NCBI): domain Eukaryota; kingdom Metazoa; phylum Arthropoda; class Insecta; order Hemiptera; family Aphididae; genus Pentalonia; species Pentalonia nigronervosa. The sequence goes on from JACXSJ010001406.1 coordinate 25,854, forward strand.
AATGGAGTCTAAAACTCTGTGTCCTTGATGAATAGTCGAGTGAGAAGCGCGAAATTGTTGTAATTAAGTTTATGGGAAGGTAAACGCGTGCGCTGGTATAAAGCTCTTGCTCTTCTTTTTTCTACAATTTTGTTACGCGTATATTCAGGAAGTGGGCTTGCAGAAGGTGGTGTTGGCATAGTATTTGTAGCAGACCATGCTGCAGTTTGAATTATGTTAGTAAGATTGAAGATCGCTAGGTCTATGTCATTGGGAGATTTTAATTTTGTGTTTAGCTTAATTTTTGTGTTGACTAATTCGTGAAATTTAACATGATCTATGAATTTGTTAAATAATATGTTAGATATTTTAATAGAAGGGGAAGTATTGAGAGTTAGGAGTATCGATGAATGGTCAGAATTTAAATCTAGCAAGTTTTTTGTAGAGTGAAATAAGGTATTCGGTATATTGGAGACTAAAATATCCAGAATATCAGGATTTTTACGAGTCGAAGAAGGCCAGTAGGTTGGATCAGGTGGGGACAGAACTTTAAATCTCTTAGTATTTATATAGTTGTATAAGGTGACTCCTCGCGTATTGTTCAAGCGCATCCTCATGACTGATGTTTTGCATTAAAATCGCCGCCTATGATGAAGTTATTATTAAATGAGTTGAAGTAGTCGGCAAATTGAATGTTTTTTATATTATGTTTTGGGGGTAAATATACAGCCGCAAAGGAGAGTGACGTATTGTTTATCCTTAGATTAATAGCACAGGATTGGAGAAAGGATTGAGAAAACCTAGACAAGGAATAAAATTCAATATTGGATTTTATAAAGATAGCAGCACCTCCATGCGCGATATTGTCGGGGTGATTTGATTTAATTATAGTATAACCAGGGATATGTAGGTGGGAGTATTTAGTGAAGTGGGTTTCAGAAATGAGATTTCAAGATCAAGAGCATGGTTTTTTAGTCCATTGGCGTTAAATTGCAATATTAAGAGCTAATCGTCGGTGACAGATTTATTGTAGTTTTTATTAGTCATATTTGTCGAGGAGCTTGGAGATTACTTTAGTTAATAGAGACATTAGAGGATTTATAACATTTTTGAATTCGTCTAAAAAATTGGTGAATAAATTACTTAAGTCAGGCGGCTGAGTATCAGTAGAAGGAGGTGGAGCTACAAAGGCAGGCGTATTGGACGTGGCCTGAGCGTAAGTTTGCGTTTGTGGAGAGGGGTGATTAGGGAAAGTGCGAGCAGGTAGATGGCTACTTTGTACATTGGTGTTTTGGGTATTAAAATTATTTTGTATTCGATTACTTGGATGGATATATTACGACGTTGGACTTCTTTATAAATTGTGCAGTCCTTGTAGTTGGCTGGGTAGTTTTGAGAACAATGAGCGCATTTCGGAGGAGCATCTCGTGGATTCGGGCAAGCGGTTGACTAATGATCTGCTCCACAGCGAAAGCATCGGGGATGGTATCCGCAGTAGGTTCTGGTGTGTCCGTATTGTTGACAATTGAAGCATTGGCTGATTGTCTTCGGTTTGAATGTCTCTTCGATTTTTATTTTGCAATGAAGTAGTGCAGACAATTTAAAAATTTCGAAGGATTTCGGTGTTGCTTCGAGATTAACGAAAAATAACGGGAGGGGATTTTTATTGACTTTACGTAGAACATTATTAACTTACCTTACCTCGAAGAGGCGAACTCCAACTCTTCTTTTATTAGATTTAGAGGCGTGGATGGATAGAGGTTATGTATAACTATCCGGGAGTAGTTTATCCTACTTGAGCTGGTAAGTATGATACTCTGCTTTTTCAGATTTTAGGTAATGTACTAGTGCTCTGTATGCTTTGGAGTCCATAGTTTTGATTTTCAATGAATTTGTTGAAGATTTACAAATAAAATTGTCGACACCTATAAGCTCTATTAAGACTGTACATAGTGCGGGAAAATCTTCTACACCTTTAACAAATATAGGTGGAGGAGGTTTAATAGGCGTGTTTTCATTTTCCATTAAATCATTTTCGGCATCATTTTGATGAGAGTTTGTAGATATATTTTCAGTAGTGGGCGGGTCAAATGGATCATCTTGGGCAAGCAGTTCGAACCTGTTGAACTCATAAATTGAATAACTTTGAAGATGGTTGTTGAATGATCCTTGAGCTATATTACACATCACTTTTATAGAATTAATTGTATTTAAATTTACAACTTTTTCTGATCGATAAGTTTCATATTCTGGATTATAATATTCTTGTTTTCCAAACCCTAATACAGATCCTATACTGTTTGGAATATCAAATAAGAGTGTTACATTACATTGTATATACGATCTGAAATCGACAGGATCAATACTTATGTTGAATAATACCCCAGTTTTATATTCATTATTTATCTAAAATAACTTTTTTGCAATCGCATTGTTAATATCCTCTATTTCATAACATCCTTCTTCTAGCCTAAATTCAAAAATTTTTTTATGACGGAAAAAATTATTTTCACCAGGAATTATTTCTATCTTCAGCATGTTATTAGTTGAATTTATATTCGGAAATGAATTGTAAGTTTGTAAACATAACAAAGCTTTTTCTGAATCCTCATAAAGTTTAAATATACAAAATAATTCGTAGATAATACAGTCGTATTTCCAGTTAAACTTAATGTAACAGATTCGTGCATTGTAAAAATTCAAGACATAAATGACCATAATTAAATGTATGGTAATCTTGATATTTAGAATAGTTATATACAATTTTGTTCTCTTTAAAATAATTCTGTAATTCAGTTGGTGGTGGTAAATCACTAAAGCTATCAAAATATACAACTTTATCTTATTTTTATAAAACGCTAGTCAATGAGTTCCATCACCTGAAAATATATCCAAGTTTAATAAACCACATTCGATTGTATATGGTTTTTTTAGGTAAGTTATGTGAAAAGATTCCACGGAAATGACTGATTTTAAACTTTGTAACATATTTTATAATATCTTAAGATAAAAGTGGACTGTTAGGTAACGTTTTCATCAGTTTTTTTCCTTGATCCATTTTTGTTTAAATATAAGCTACTACCTTTTTTCTTTTTGAATTTTGTATTGCATTATACAAACTAGCACTATCAGACATAAAACTACTGAGTGCTGACAATCTAGCAAAAATAGGTATCAAAGGAATTACTCCTACAGACTGGTCTGGTGTTAAAATCAATCTTACCACCATTCATTTTTTTATCATTCTTTTTTTCTTTGCTACTAGTATTCCATTTTTTTAATTTTTTTTTACACATTTCTTTTTATCTTTACAGCTCAAACCTATTTTTTGTTTAGCTTTCATAACGTTTATTACTGTATACGTTATAAATTTATCTTATCTAGCTGTATTTTTAGCTTTTAATCTTTCTCAAGCAGGATTTTCTAATACTTTATTGGCTTTATGTCTAATATCCAAATTTTTACATAACACATACACAATTTTGTGATCAAGACAAGCAGTGTCTAACGGGTTTATTCCTTTATCTCTATAATTTAATCCATTTTTCAAACTTGAACCAGAACCATAAATTAATAGTCTGAAACACAGGCTTCAAACAGACAACTATTTATAAGATGGTTTATAAAACCTTTGTCAGTATTATTTGATTTCTACTTGTGAGTTGAACGTGTCATCTATAACTGATTATAAATTAAAATTTTTAGAGTATTTATAAGAAAACGGATTTGATAGAACAGAAAGATGAATTAGATATTATAAACGTGGATGTCTAAACGGTAAAAAAGCTATCAAGACACGGACCATTATTGCCTGATACTATACGTGCTATAGTAGTTGGTCATAGTGGTTCAGTTAAAACAAATATAATATATTAAATTATAATTTAATTCACTCATAAAAATTGACTAAGATTTGAAAATATTTATTTATACTCAAAGACTTCGAAGCAGGAAAAATATGTTTTGTTAAAAAAAATAATGAATGATATAAAAGGCGCTAATTTTTTTATATTTACAAGCACTGATGAAGTTATAAAACCAACCTTAACTAAGAAAAACTATCATGATTTTTGATGATATTATTATAGATCCTGCTATAAGAGAATACTTCTCAACTTGCTGACATACTGGGGCTAGTTCTGTATTTCATCTAGCACAGACATACTCAAAAATACCGAAACAACTAGTGAGAGATAACTGAAATTTTATAATAATATTAAAACATGATGATACAAATTTACGATTTATATTCAATGATCATTCATTCACGGATATGAAATTCTGATTTACGGAAAATTTCTCATTCATGTTGGAATTATAATGATTATGGGTTTATGATCATCGATAAGACCCATGAAATTAATGAGGGATGATATAGATGTGGTTTTTATATGTTTATTAAAATAAAATAGTTGAATATATATATAAACATAACACTGCTATCTACATAGTATTAGCAGTAGTCATAGGATACAGATATAAATATATATATATATATATATATACTGAGTTGATCATTTACAATTTATAAAAACAAAGCTTTGTTAGAACATTTAATAACATCAAAAAAAAAAAAAAAAATATTAAACGTAAAATAATGGATATGAAACGAGGTGTTATAGATTCTGACACCTATTTCCGTGAAACATTTAAACCAATAATCAAACCATTAAGTACGCTGACAGAAAATAATACACCGTTTATCTCTAGCTTGATAAAACAGAAAAAAAATACAGAAACCACATACAATAGTGATGAAGATAATCATAACGGATCAAATTCATCATTTATAAATTTTCTTAATAAACGCCCTCAATCACGGCGTTATGATAAATCATATGGTTTACATTATGATGTAGCTAGTGATAAACTTAAAATAGCAGATTATCTCGTAACTTTTAGTCATGGTATTTGCTTAACAATTACTATCTATGGACTGCATGATTATGGTTTTAATTGTGCCAAAAAGAACCAAAAAATACAACTATAGAAGATATGGAATATTATTATATTTTAAAAACTTCAAAAGTATTTTTAAAAGCAGATGGGAAACCTAAGAACTTGAGATACTTTAAATGGACTAATGTTGTAAAACCTTTGTATGACCGAATGAAAAATGAAGAAAACCAACTAAGCAGAGAAATAGATAAAATTAATAACGCTTCAACTCCTGGATTAAATCTAAAACCGTATAAAGATTTTTTTAGACACATCAAACAACGATCAAGGGAATTTTGATAATTATGAAATAAAAAGAAATAGATCATTTATTTTTAATCCTCCAAGAGACAGTCCAACGTCTGTAAATCCTCCAGTCAATAAGTTTTTTGATTTTAGTTCAACGCCATCAAAGACTAAGAAAGGTTCTGGTTTATATAAATATGTAATACCTCAAACACAATTATGATGATCCGAATGAATTAGTAACTAGATTAAATCATTTAACATCATCTCAGTGTTGGTAATAATGTTGTTAATGAAATTATAACTATTTTAGAAGAACTACGTGAAGGGAATATTATAGTATAATGTCTACATTAGAGAATATAGCTAATGAGTTACATCTACCAACAAGAAAAATATTAACTAGACGTAGTGTGGTAACACGATTTAAAGATGATCTTTGGCAAATCGATTTAATGTATATGCATTCTCATTCTAAAAAAAATTGTAGTTTCAAATATATTTTAGTTGTTATAAATACATATACAAAATATGTATGGGTTGAATCACTAAAAAACAAAACAGGAAAAAAATGTACAAAAGGTATGTATAATATATTAAAAAAGCTACACCAAAATTATTGCAGACAGATAATGGTACAGAATTCTATAATAATCAATTTCAAGATTTGATGAAAAAATATAAAATAAAGCATTACAGCACATACAGCCTTATAAAGTATTCAATTGGCGAACGTGTTATACAAACCCTTAAAAATAATATATATAAACATTTCACTGCAACGGGTACATGGAATTGGTATAATAAAATATCAAAAATTATACATTGTTATAATAATACAAAACATAGAACAATCAAATGTACACCAAATGAAGCTCATATGTTGACATTTTGTAATAGTTTTTCTTTTCATTATGTAATTGTAAATAAAACAAAAAATGTATACATAGAGTATAACCAATAATAATAATATGAAAAAATCTTAGAATATAATATTTCTTAGAAAATAAATTCATGTTTGATATATATATATATAACAGTCAATTAAAAAAAATGATTATTTTGTTAATTTATTAAAACTATCATATAAGGCAGTGGCGTATACATAACTTTTGTATGGGGGGGAGAGGATCAGATGCAAAAATATTATCATGGAAGGAACATTTTTAAACCTAGGCAGATGCACATTAAAACAATAAAAAAGCCTATTTGGGAACTGATCCCCACATACCCACTCTATTATAGGCCCCTGTAACTATTATGAATTATAAGTTATAACAAACATTTTTGGTCTAAAGAACAACATTATAATTCAATAAAATAAAAACTTACAAATAGTTACACAAATATTTGTTAGAAATCTCACATTTTCTAAAATACTATATGATAAAATTAATTCGGTGAACATTTAAATTTGTTAGGGTTATTAAAAATTAGTAAAATCATATGAACAATTTTTCTAATTTTACAATTAGCTTTTTAGATTTCATGGAACTTCTAAATATTTCAAAATTTGACGTGTACATTAAATTCTTAGTACCTAATTTGGCGATGTAGGAATAATGGAACCATCATCGGCATCATCAGAATTTCGTTTTTTAAGTGTATTAGTTAACACTGTAGCAGAGGATGGTTTAAAAAAATTGTTTAAAGTCTGTTGTTTCCTCATAATTATTTAAATTTTAAATGTACAATTTAATTAACTTGGCGTATTGGAATAATATCATAAGCAATGAGCACAACATAAAGTACATACAACTAACAAATGATGAGTGACCGGATCCGAATATTCCGATGCTCATTTTATATTTAATTTTTGTTTTTAGATGATAATATTTATTAATTATTACTAAACTATTTTTAGCTTTCAATGAACAAATTATAAATAACTCATAGACCTTATACTGAGTATAAGGTCTATGAAATAACTAGTATTAATACTAAATTGATATTTTAGTATTTTAGTACTTATTTCAAAGCAACAAGCATTATAATATAATAATATTATTATATTTATATTCTTATTTTCTTAAAACTATTTGTAATGTAGGAAAATCTATTATTATCCGCATAGATGCGCGGGCATAGCGCATCGTTATTATAGCATAATAACTTTTTATTGACAGCGGTGGGGACTGCCGGTCGTTCTTATTTTATTCTTGTAAATAAATATAACAAAATATTAATATGTTTACTGATTGGTCATTACTCATTAATCATTAGTTTACATCTTTTAGTTGTATGACGAAATAAAACTTCCAAAAAAATCTATGCATTTCTTTTATGTTTTCTTGCAACGCCCTTATACTAAGAACACATTTTATAAAAGGCTTATGGCCCATGGGGGGATCAGACCCCCACATCTACCCCTTGTATACGCCCCAGATATAAGGAACTTATTAATCGGTATCTAATGTTTAGATCACGTTTGTAGCCTACAAATTGTTTATAATTATAATCATTTTTAATTTGTTGCTTCTCATTTTTCAACGTTTGCATAGTTGTTTTCAATCAAGCATTCTTAATTGTTTTTATTAATATTTCTAATTTTTGATTGAAAACAACATCATCTTCATCTGTTTCTGTTTCATTTTTCTTTCTTTGATTTTCAATCCTGCTAATTTCTTCTTTTATTTGCATTATCAAATTCATTTTTTTCCAAATTCTGTAAACTGTAAAGAATTTTATTTTTTTTTTTTAATCTAACAGTAATAGAAATAATGTATTATTATGAAAAAAATCTTGTGTAAGAATATTTTTTATTTCTTAATTTATATTTTCATGTTTTAACGTTTTCTACAAACTGATTTCCCTTTGATAATATCACGTTCATACACTTAGGGTTTAATCTAGTGTGCTCTATCCATGGAATATCATCTCCTTTCCAGTTGTGAAGGATCAGTCCGCAACAGAAATATTCGACGACATCATGACATCATCCACTTCTGTATATTTAAAGCTACTTTCAGACAATGAATATTTATTCTGAGATATATTTACTGGGAATGACTTAAACGTCTTCAATCTTGAAGAAAATGAAGAGAACTGCGGATATACTGCTAATGGATTCAATTGAACTTAACGAACAAAGAAAAATTACTGCTAAATTTTTGTAAAGCCATTTTTTTTTTAAAATTTAAACTTGATTTAATAATTATAACTTGTAAAACAATTTAATATGATGACGAGTTAATTGAGAAAATAAGACACGACTATATTAAACATAAACGTAAATTTAACAACTTTAACACTAATCATGAATCTAATATCAAATTGATAAAAAATTAACTACAGTATAACCAACATGATGTATAATAATGTATGTACAGTAAATATTTCAATATTGAAAGGTTTGAAAACTAAAAATTTGATCAGAAAAAAATATTATTGTGTATACAGTAAATATTTTCGAGTAAGAGGAAAACCATTTTCATATGTCTAATTTCCCTGCAATTTTAAAATACAGTAATTTTTTTACGGAAGAGAGAAAATCGTGGACAAAGTTTTTGAAATCTCCCTGTGATGTGTAATATGTAAATTCAGTGTCCTTCAAAGGAGACATTCCTCCTTGAGCTTGATGAAATTACCGTGTAAAAAAAACAAAATAACTCAGAACATACAAATATATACTACTTGATTTACTTATTTTGTTGTAAATTAAAATAAATAACGATAAAAAATTAAAATTTTCACCAAGCATTTATAATAGCTTTACGAGGTGTAATCAAAAAGTAACGAAAATTTTTAAAATTATCAATGTTTTATTTATTAATATTAATATGCTCTTCTTCAAAATACTCCCCACCTGATTCAATACACTTAAGCAAACGTTTTTTCCAATCGTTAGAATACTTGTGGTATGCACTTTTAGGTATGGTCTTTAATTCATCTAGCTATATTTCTTTTATCTCCTGTATGGTTGAAAATCGTTGTCCTTTCATAGTCCTATTAATTTTCGGGAACAAGAAGAAATCAAACGGAAATAAGTCTGGCGAACACGATGGTTGCAACAAGACAACAGTTTGGTTTTTAGCTAAAAATCCACGAATTAAAAGAATATTGTAGGCCAGTACGTTATTGTGGTGCAAAAACCACGAGTTGTTTGTCCACAATTCTGGTCGTTTTTTTCGAATTGACTCCCGCAAACGACGCATAACTTCTATGTAATACACTTTATTTACTGTACGACCTGGTGGTAAGAATTCATGATGAACTATGCCATTATAATCAAAAAAAAACTAAGGAGAACTTTAACATTTGATCGAACTTGCCGGGCTTTTTTTTTGTCTTGATTCTCCTGGAAGGGTGCATTGAGACGATTAAACTTTCATTTCAATGTCATAGCCATAAACCCATATTTCATCTCCCGTTATAATGCGCTTAATCATTTCTAAATCGTCGGTCATTTCAGTTAACATTTGTCCTGACATATTTTTGTTCAAAATTTAACAATTTTGGGACAAATTTAGCTGATACTCGTTTAAAGCACAAAATATCCGTAAAAATTGATTCACATGAATCATATGAAATATTAACTTCTTCTGCAAGCTCCCTTATAGTATTTCAACGATTGGTGATCACAATTTCCTTAATTTTTAATACATTTCCATCAAAGATTGATGTGCTAGGACGCTCGGTTCTAATGTCATCATCTTCATGGCCCTCTTTAAAACGTTTGTACCATTCATAGACTCTAGGTGTTAACATAGAAAATTCGTTAAAAGATTTTTTTTAACATTTGTACTACTTCACTACACTTAATTTCATTTTTCACACAAAACTTAATACAAATTCGTTGGTCCTTTATTATTAAAGTACGAAAATCGCACAAAATGCCAGTACAGATCGACAACACGTGCCCGTCAATCACAAACTAATCGTCTGATTAGGTTACACCATTAAATTTATATTAAGAATCTTATGGGCGATAAGATAACCAAAATTGGAAATCTTTAAATATATTTTGCATGCCCTATACAAAATTTATCATTACTTTTTGATCACACCTTGTATATATAAAAATTAATTTTCCTGTAATTTTTTTTTTTTTTTGTTATTGAAACCTGAAGGTAGAATAACATATAAGGAATCTTGTATTTAATTTTCAAATATTAGATGTAAAAAGAAATTTTTTTATGATTTTCTTAAAATTATTTTTAATAGTTCACTAATTTACGTAGAAGTTTTTTTTTTATTAACACTAATAATAACTTATGAGAAACCTTGTATTCATTTTTCAAGTATTTTAAAACATCAAAAAAGTATTCACAATGTTCTTAATAACTACAATGAAATTTCAATTTCGATCATTCAATTGCACCATCTAAAACCATTTTCCTACCAAAAAAAATATTTGTTTAAAATCAATGCATTATTTTGACTACTTGTTATGTAGATAACAAAAAATTTAGACTGATTGTAATATCAATACATTTATTGCTTTGCTCAGAATCTAAAAACATGTATTGTGATGCAGGTAAGCAATCATATTTTTATCCAATTCCAGATATCTCGTAACCATCTTGGGGAAAAATCTTTTGATTACAAATAATCAATATTTAAAAATATGCAAAGTAAAATTACATTATATAACTCAAATGCAAATATATAAAAACTTATAAATTAATAATAAAACAAGTTTACAAAAAATTTAATATTTACAATTCTCGTGATTGAAAAATACAAATTTATTATGCTTTACAAAATAATATTGTCAAATTAAAATAAAATAAATATTTTAAAAATGTAGTAGCCTTGGGTTTGGCAATGCTGCCAATGCTTTATTAGCTTTGCTGCTTTTGCCAATTCCGAGTTTAGGTAATCCTCGATTTAATCCTTCTAATAATATACAAGCTTTACAAATATCTTGACTTGATACAAATCCACATTTAGTACAAACACCAATGTCTGGCAATTTTACATTCTCTTTAATGCACATTGTTTCGCCTAAAACATTTTAAAAATAGTTTATAATTATATAAAGAAAAAAAAATTTAATACCAGAATGTATTATATCCATAATAGACGATGGTTTTAATCTTTCTAAATCTTTTAAAAATGTTCTTGCATATCCTCTGTATGCATTTGGCGCAAAAACACATTCAGTTGAAAAGTAATTCAATTTCTTGAAATATGCATACATGACAATTTCTTTTTCATATGTATATTTTAAAGGCTTACATCGAGGAATAGTGCCTTCTGTCATCTAATAAATAATACATAACAATAAAATTAAGCACCCCTTACAATAATTATTTAGTATTTGAGGAAATAATGATTAATTACAATAATTTAAAGTAATGTAGTAGGTACAACAATATTTTATATTTTAAACATAATGAATTGATGACTAAATAATATATGTTAATCCCAAGGAAAAATATTACAAATAGTTACATTAATAATGTTTTAACAATATTATCAATTAATTAATTGGTTTAGGTTCCCTGCTGGCTTACTCAAGTATCTTATTAACGGTAATACTTACAGTAATGATATTTACACATCTTTGCAGTCTTGCGACATCCCCTCGTAAAATGTTCATCAACACAGTTTCTGCAATATCATCAGCATTGTGACCAGTAGCAATACAGTTTACATTTAATAACATTGCACCTCTGTCTAAAGCTTGTCTTCTAAATACACCACAAAATGTACAATTATTCTTACGACCAACTTCAGCAACTATTTTGTCCATTGACCAACCATATAACTGTTCATATGATAATATCTTTAGCGGCATTTGATATTCATCTTTATTTTCTAGTACTGTTTTCAAACTATCATCCCTATAACCTATAAAAATGATATGCAATTTATAATTATTAAAATATATTTTAAAGAGACCTTAGTCTAAATTTTAATTTATTGACTTATATAAATTATGGTTGTTTTTTTTTTTGAGTTATAGTTAATTTTTTTTTTATAAATCCAGTATAAAGTAATAACAGTCAAGACAAGAGACAGAAAAATAAAATGTTACAGCTATTTTTATATCATCCATATTTTAAACAAAAAACAAAAAAATTGTTAGTATCCAATTGTAGTTAAGCAATTTGATTTAACTGTGCAACATAAATTAAAGAAGAAAATATTTAACATATTTTATTACATAAAGAAAATGCCTTAAATGTATAGTAATTTAAATTTATCATAAATGTTAAACATTTATTTAATTTTATTAAATAACTACAATATTACCAGTTATTCCTTCATCTATAGATAATAATTCCAATTTTAGTTCATAATTATAGCGTTCATTTAATGTCTTAAGAACTTGTGCTAGTACAGTTGAGTCTTTTCCACCCGAAGCTGCAATTGCTACGACATCACCCTTTTTGAATAGTTTACCATTTGTAATGGTGCTATGAATTTCAAGTTCAAAAGCCCAATAAAAACATTCTTTACATAATGTATCTCCAGTTTTTGGGCGCTAAAATATAAATATATTTATTATTGACATACCCTTGTAATAATAATTAGAATTTTATTGTAATAATAAACTAAATAAATTAAACAAAATTAAAATTAAAACTTAGTTTAGAAAATATACTAACAGTCTAATTTGTTTTAAAACTGTTTGATAATTATTATTTATTATTGCAGAGTAAATGTATATATATAGTAGATAGTATATAATACAATTATTTATCATAATTAATTTTACCTTTAGCACTGCATTCTGACCACACTTTGCCGAGCATAAAACAGGCATTTTAGCTTTAAAAAAACTATAACAATTACTAGGTTTAAATGTCTACAACAATAACAACTGCCAAATACTAAAAAAAATAACTACTATAGTGTATAACTAGATAATAAATTTGTAACTGAACAATCTATATTCTAAATATTTCTTATACTTCATACATTATATTATGACAATATATTATCATAGATAATCTTTGGTTTAATCATATCCATTGATAAGAGATAACACATTGTTACTCGACACGTCATATTCTACTACGCCAATTTATGGATTGTGCAACAATTAATAAAAGTTAAATTTTTCGATATCTGAATTGAAACTAATTAATATTGTTATAATTACCGAACTATGGGACGCCAATTCTAAAGCCTAAGTTTTAAACGTGAATTAAAACGTTTTTAGACTTATAACTTGTAAAATACATTAAAATGGGATCTGCAAATAGTACTTCTATTCCGGGTGGAGGAACAGAAGGATATCATGTTTTAAAAGTAATAAAAAGTTGTAATTGAATATACTTATGTGAATAATTACTAATTTAATATATATATAAGCTAGAACGTTAAAAATCAATTTAAATTATTATTATAAAGGTTCAAGATAATTCACCTGGCCAAGCAGCTGGTTTAGAAGCATTTTTTGACTTCATATTGGCTATTAATAACACAAGACTTGTAAGTTATGTTATGTTTAAACTTAATTTAATATTAATAATAACAATATAACTTTAAGTTGATAAAAAATTAAAAATTTCAATGACAGAAGTAGAAATTTATTTGCTTTGTATGTAATCTATATGGTTGAAACAAAGATTTTTTTATTTTATCAAAATAATATTCACAATCTATGCTTTAAGGTGTAGTAAGTAAGTTAGATAGGATTTTATACAAAAAAGAAATAACACAGCAATATGTGAGTAGGGAGTCCATTCACTGATAGAACCCAATGCTAATTTAAATTTTTTTCTCAAAACATTGACGAACAGCCATGAATATAAGTACTACTGTAATAGTATTGTTGATTGTTGATACTAAAGCACACTTTGAATAATACTGCTATAGAAGAATTCGAAAAAAGAAACTACTGCTTTAGCAGTGATATTTTTAATAGCATTAAATGAAAAATCAAGTCTTATTGTTCTTATAGAACAAAAGGGCATTGGACATTGACAATATAAAGCAGATATATTTTTTTTAAATAATAATGCTATAAATATATATTTTATTTTCAAATGTTAGATATAACATTATTTATATATATATATTTGATAAATATATTTAGAGTATAATTTATATTCATTGCATCATATCATATTAATAATAATATTTATGCTTATTGGTATTATAACATTTTTGCCATACGAACATATGAAATTTAGTGTAATGGAATACTACTGTTATAACAGTACTAAAAAAAACTACTGCTATAGCAGTGTTTGAATATTGATTAAATTACGTATGCCTTTTTATAATTACTAATAATCCTCACTGTCCGTCAATGTGTTAAACAGTATTAATAATTGTTTATTAATAAACAATATTTTTTAGTAATTTTATGTTCAAACAATTATTAATTTCACAAAATTTAATAATAGTTGGTCATTTTTTTTTTTTTTGTAGACCAGTATTGGGTAGAAAATCATAACTTAAGAACAAAGAGTAATATTTAGAATTTCATCTTCCATTTTGTAATATTGTACACCATAAAAGAAAATTTGGGTAATCTGGAACTCTTCAGCTTCATTATGATAATGTACTTGAGCAGTCCTTGCACTTTTTTCAAAATATCTTTGCTGAACTTTCTTACAAATTGTGTCTTTACAATTCTCTTGGCATGGTTTCATATGATTTTTGATTGTTCCTTCAACTAAAATCGTCATTGAAAAAACTAGACTTTAGTCTCGCAATGATATTATAAGGAATTACAAAGGCTCTGGTAATCTATATTCCTAAAGAGAAAATTCAGAGATAATTTCAACTAATATGCTGCTGGAACCACTTGAAAAAATGTGTCAAATTCCAATAAAAGAAATTAAAATTAAGTTTTCCGGTATTCTAGTAAGTTTGTATAAACCTAAAGGTCAGATAGTTTTTGAACACATCTTGTTTATTGTATTGTATGTAAATGATTCGTTATTATAAGTAGTAAGTATATCGTTGAGTTTTGTAACTTAGTTTTTTTAAAAAAATAAATCTAGTTTTAAGTTTAATTTATGAAGCTTTTAAAATGATATAATTGGAAATCAATATATTTTTTGTTAGGAGATTTCAGAATTTATCTCTATTCATCTAAACAATTATTGTTTACTAATACAATAACCTGTTTTATAGTATATACTTTTAACCTTTATGACATATTGTGTCATGTTACATAAATACCTGTATGGTCACTCATCAAAGAACAAGCAATTGGAGAGCACCTAATATGGCAACTCTGGCATTCTACCTATACCTATTAAAAATTTTTTATTTAATAGGATTTCATTTATTTTTAATACACTAATTAATAAATATATAATTATTTTATAATTTTTTAATTTATGAATACAATGAATTTGATTATAACAAATAATGTATTTATGAATATAATGGAAATTTATAGTTTTTGTATTCACATTTTTTAAGGATAAAGACAATGATACTCTTAAAGAAATGTTAAAGAATGGAGATGGTAATGAAATTATTTTAGCTGTATACAGTAGCAAAACCCAAATAGTTAGAGAAGTAAAAATTATTCCAAATAGTAGTTGGGGTGGTCAAGGTTTGTTGGGTGTGAGTATACGGTTTTGTTCTTTTGCTGGAGCCAATGAAAACGTCTGGCATATTCTTGTTAGTAAATAATTAATTAATTAATACTTAACAGTTTAAATTTTATATTTATATAATTTTTTTAAATGTACAAATTTTTAGGATGTTCATCCGAATTCTCCTGCTGATAAAGCTGGCTTTAGGTCACATACAGATTATATAATTGGCTCTGATTCTATAATGCATGAAAGTGAAGATTTGTTTATGTTGATTGAGGCACATGAAGGAAGACCATTAAAATTATATGTTTATAATGTTGAATTAGATACTTGTAGAGAAGTTTCTATTACACCAGATACTGCATGGCCTGGCGAAGGAAGGTAATTTTATTTTCATTCAGCTTACTTAAATAATATTAATTCTTAAAATAATGTTTTTTAAAGTTTGGGCTGCGGAATAGGTTACGGGTACTTGCATAGAATACCTGTTAGACAAGTGCATCAAAATAAGGACATTCCGGCACCACCTATTATAAAACCAGCTGTTGTTAATAATGTGATAGTAAGCTAGTTTTTACTCTATCTAATTAAAAAACATATTCAGCGGTACCAGTTTTTGGCAGTTAGACAATACTTGTATGAGTCTAATAACTTTATACCTATTTTGTAGTGAACCATCCCTGTGTATAAATTAGGCCAATGATTATGTTTCTTAATTAAAGTATGATATTGTTATAAAATATAACAAATATGTGTATGAGACAAGTAATTAGTTTGTTTTCATAAAATAATTTACCTAATTTATTTCATTTTACAGGCATCTGCTGCCCAAGTACCGCAAGTAATTAATCCACCAATTTTGACACCTCAACCACCTATTATTTCTGATCTTCCAGTGTCTATTGATAATTCAACTGCAGAAACAGAAAAATCTATGGAACAACCACCATTAAATGAAAGCATTCAAACTACATCCACCACATTTTTCAACAATACAAAATCTGAAACGCCTCCTTCCCTGCCATCAGATCAACAAATACCTTATTCAAGCAATTCAGTGTCCTTACCTTATTTTCCTCCACAGATAACTACTATTCAAAATTCTTCTAATCCCACATTCCAAGTTTTAAATTCTCAGTATAGCCCTCAACAACTAAGTAATACTTCTGAAGCAAAACCATACGTATTGACACCCCAAATAACAAAATTACCATCATTTACATCACAAGAATCTACCACCATCTCTACTCAAGAACCATCCATAATACCTATGAGCCTCCCCCAAACTGTTACAACTCAAGAATTGAATGACCAGTCATCAAATATATTTCCTCCACAGAGTAATTATTCACAATACCATCCTACTGATGTAGGGGGTACTACAACTCTAGGTGATGTACCAAGTTCTAAAGATATAAATAATTACTTCACGCAATTTCAAACTCAAACCAGTCAATCAAATAGTTCAAGCACTATACCTATGTTTTCTGTGAAGAATTTTCCACAGATGTCACCTTTAGCACAACCTCTTGGTATATTTTATTTTTAGTTAATATTAATTAACTTAAAATATAAACTATTGATGTCATGAAATGTTAGATTTTTGTACCAAACCAAAAACAACTTTGAGTGTTTAGTTTGGAAAATGAACAGAAAATTGTAAATAATATAACCAAACTAAATGCTTTAGTTTGGTATAAAAATTGATATATATTTTTATTCACAGACTTAAACAAATACATTAACTTAATAAATTTTCATTTTAACAAATGATAAAAAAAACTTTAACAAAAATGTTTTTGAGGTAAATATAATAATTTGCCTTCACTAATTTACATATTATACACTTAATATTGTCTAAGAAAAGTTTTTATAATTTTTTTTTAAATGTAGTTTGAATTTGTCCTCAAAAATCAAAAATTGTAAAATTAGTAATAATATTCCATGTTTCCATAAAGAAATATTTTTGTATCATTAGATATCTACCATATACATTGAACAAAAATGAATTTATTATTTCTATAAATACTATTATTACAAGTATTAGGGAAACATTATATTAATTTTTTTTTTTATTGTCAATTCTTATCAGAAAAAAAAATGAACTTAATTTAATTTGTTTTTAATTAAATTATAAATTACATTGTGATTATTTCATATATTATTGATTTTATTAACCTTTTGCAATATTTTATATAAACATTGAAGAATGTTTATACATTTTAAGAAATTTATGTAAAATTAATTGTATCTATCACAAAAATTTAAGTTTCTTATTCTATTACCATAATTTAATTCTAACTTGTTAGTTTAAAAATTATGTATCATTTTGTATCTTTAATTTTGGATAGTCAATTTTACTAAACTATTTTAATAATTCAATAAATCACAAAACTGTATTTTATTTAGATCAATATTTTTGCAGGAAACAATTATTCGAAGATGTTTGATTCTCAATCACAGCCAATGTCAGCTCAGCCTCAACCAGGTAACCAAAGATAACTGTACATTGTGCAGTATACATAATATTTTAGTTAAAAAAAAAAAAAAAAAAACTAAGAAAATCACTGAAAAATTACAAGCCCTTATTTTTAATAATCATAATTACTTGTATATACTTGGAAATAATATTATTTATTTTCATAATATTATTATCTATAATAATAAGTCGTTTCTATACAAATAACAAAAACAAAATATATAATAAAACTTTAATTATTTTAAATTAAAATTAAATTTCATCTAATAAGTATGAATATGTCAATACAAATATTTGTGCAAATTCAATGCACCTTTTTGTGTTAGATGAGCTAACTTAACCTAAAAAATTTCTAGAATATTTACAAATAATAATTAAACTAAATAAATTATGGTTTATTTAATTTTTAGGAATGAATTATTCTAATGATTCATCTCAATTTCAACCTTTGCAACCATCTCAATATCAACCAAGTAAGTAATATTTTTAAACAATAACTCCAATTCGTAATGTTTATAATTTATTTCATTATTTTTTTTACATTTATTTTAAAATTTTAAATTAATATTTAAAATGTTTAAACATCAAATGTGTGCCTTTTCTTTATGATTTTATTCTTGGATTTATATTTATTATTTAAATATGTTACAGGTGTTTATTCGGGAATGCCACTTACAACTCCGATATCCTTACCGGGTATGCCACCAATAACTGTTAGTGCATCTCTACCCTATTCAGCTATAGAAAGCTTACAAATTGATCAGAAGAAAAATATTCTAAATAGTAATAGTTAATTACTTTTATTTAGGTCATTTCTACTTGTTTAATTAAAATCAAATAATATATATTCATTTTAATTACTCAAATTAAACCACAAATTTTAATATAAAAAAATGTATTCAAATATTTATTTATTTATAATTATATAAGGACATTGAAATAAAAATTACACAAATGTTGGATCTTTGAATGTATTCTTGAAAACTGCTGAAAATTAAAATGTTCTTAAATCTAAAAGTATTGTATAAAAAAATATATAAGAAAACAAATTATAAATTGATAATGCTAGATTAAGTTATCTTGATAAGCTTTATTAATTTTCAATGTGTCCTGTGCAAAGTTCCATGATTATTTTCTGGAAAAATAAAATGTTATACGTATTCATAATCAGAACCTTAAAAAACAAAGCACTTACCTGTGTTTTTTAGAAGAATGACGATCACCACTTTCATCATGGCGACGTTTTTCGCCTCCTGTAGAACGTTTTCCATGGCTTCCACTGCCACTACTATGACGATTACTACTACTATGATGATTACTGCTGCTATTTGATTTATGATGAGATGATGACTTACTTTTAGATGGACTAAAATATTAAAAACAATAAATAATGATCATGAATATTATTAATTATTATTGGTAAATGTTTGAGTTATTCATTTCTCAAAAGGTTAGAACATTGAGCAATGCATCTTTTAATTAAACTTTGTGTATTACAATTTATCTAGTCAAGTTACCCAACAACACTCATGTGATGAATATTTCTTTATTTTTTAATGTTTCACAATTTTTATTTTATGGCACATAAATATATAAATAGTTAAGTTTTTTCATTTAACATTATTCTAAGACGCCTATTGTGTTGCTTAGCACTATTCGCCAAGAACATAAATTATTTGAATATGTCTGTTGTCAATACAACATTAATGTCCAGAATTCATAAAAATAAAAGTAAAGCAACATTAGAAAAGGATTTTGTAGTCAATTTTTGTCAAAATTTGTGAAAGTAAGTTAGTAATGTGGCAACTTTCAGAAGAGTTTTTTAAAAAAAAATCTGAAAATATTCAATTTCATATACTTTAATAATGAATAATTATTTACACATTTATAATCAAATTGCAATTTTGCTAAAAAAATAAAAACTGAAATTTGCATGAGACTATGCATTGTATGACAAGTAAAAAGTTTCAGTTGGATCTACATAGTAAATAGTAGATATGTAAATCTTTTTTATTTTAAATAACTAAATTTAATATTTAAAATATAAAATAATTATTACTTTTTCAAACAAATATTTACACATACTATATTATGTTTTTTAACTACTATATAAAACAAACAAGACTGTTGCTTTTATAATTCGAACCCATAATACATTTAGTTTCTACAAAACATATATTTATCTGACATGCAATTTCAAACTGTTTTTAGTTTAACTATTTTTCTAAAAATATAACTATGCAAATATAGCTTAAGTAGATATTTATTCAGACTATAAAGATATAATTTAATAACTAAACTATAATAACTTCTAATTACTTAAAAAATAAAATAATTTTGAAGTTAACCTAGTTAATTTATAAATATGAAATAAAACCATATAAAATGAACAATAATTAATATAATGATTTTTTTATTTCCAAACATGTAAATATTAAAAAATTTCTAAAATTAAAAATATTAAAACATATCAAAAAAAAGATAATGATCCCCAAAATTAAATAATATAAACAAATCAAACATCAGGCATTCAAAGATAATATTCTATGACAAAATATCTTTTGTTAAAAGATCATAGTGTACATATTTTTAAAACAAGAATTAAAAATGGAATCATATATAGATATAACAAATTTAAAATATACACACATGAAGAAACTATTTACACAGTAAATCTGATTTGAAATACTTATTAATATTATTAAAATGCAGTCATGATAATATAAGACACCATTCAATTGATCTAAGTAATACATTACCTTGAATGACTGTTAGAATAAGATTTGCTTTTTTGAAATAAATTCTTAGGACCATTATTTGATTTTGAATTTGATAAAGAAGAATTTCTAAAATGCAGGTATAATGCTATCACTATATTATGAAATACCTTAGATACAATCTGGTATTTAAAAAACTAACTTTATTTTAGTACCAACATTTAAAGGAAAGAACAATGTAACCCGTATATATTATTGAATGCAAGGTGTAATAGAAAGACCTAACAAAATCATATTTTTGAAAATTTACACACTTAAGTTAAGATAAAACTATTTGTTATCCATATGATTTTTAAAATTGTTGTTATATGTTTAACTATAGTACCAATTTTCTATTTTTCATTTGTCAGATTTTTCTGTTATACTCTGTCGGTACATTTTTTTTTTATTCCAAGTTTTGAAACCACAAAGTTATTTAAAATGTTAAAATTAAATATATTAATTAGTTTCTAAAATGTTTTCTTTACAATTTTAATAGGAACAGATTTTCTTACTTCTCATCAGTTCTTTAATGTTTGTTTATCTAATACTTTCATATTAACTTGAAAATTATAACTTGTAAAAATGCAAAAAGATCTTCACTTTAAACTATTAACAGTATTATATTTTTATTTATTACATAATATTTAACAATCTCAATGATGATTTTCTAGAAATTAAATTAAATCATATGTATGAAATGTTAATTTGACATTATTATCATTATACATCAGGGATAATTTAATCATTTTATGAACACATACATATAATCACTTTTACAAATTTAAGTGGTAAAAATCAAGAGCAGAATATAATAATAATATAAATCCTAAACTGTTTACAGAACAACTGTTTAACAACCTATTAATGATTATTACAATAATATTTAGTGTGGTAACGTTGTGGTAATACGTCACTAGTTCACTCATATTATTTTCCCTGGATATTGAAAAAACAATATGATGATCACATGGGAACTAAACTGCATCTATGCCAAAGTAATAAATGTACAATATGGAAAGTACTGTATCATTAATTATTTGTATTTATACACAAAATATAAATTTTTATATACATATATTATATTTTATCTAATATTAAATATTTAATATTATGAAAAATAAATTTTAATTTAAAACATACCATAACCTACTTCTGACCCACTTTTGGGTAGTAACCCTTAGTTTAGTAATCTTTGATATAAATAATAAATTGAGTTATTTATCTAAGTATGTCCTAATCATCAGGGTAAGCAGCTGGCTAATTTTTTTTTATAGATGTTAATCAATTTATAATATAAATATTAATTATTATTATTTAATATTCATTCTATTTTAATAATTATCATTATTTTATTATGAGCAGTACCTGTGCTTATCACTGCTTGCTTTTTTATGTGACGAGGAACTGTTATAACGACTTCCACTACTATTGCCCATTTTTTTTTTTGAGTATTCATCTTGAAAATCATTTCTATCACGATCTTCTTCAGCTGCTTCTCTTTCTAAATCTGACCAATCCTTTCCAGATTCATCAGAAGAACCAAGTTCTTCTTCTATAAGTTGCAATTATTTTTTTTCCAAATCAATAAGTTTAATTAATAAATTAGTAAAATATGTATAATACCATCACTATCTGAATCTTCTGAAGCTTCTGAATATTCAGATCCATCATCATCTGACTCTTCAAATGATTCAACATCTGATGGCTATAAAATATTTAATATTTTAAAAAATGCATAAACAGAGTGATACTCTAATAAATTGTTTTATTTTTTTTATATATATATGATAATTGATTAACAAACCTAACCTAGTTTTATAAGATAAATATAATTAACCTCATATGGCTCATCTTCTTCTTCTTCTTCATCTGCAGCTCCATCTTCTTCATCTGATTCAGGATCAAGGAAAGTCCAACCTCCATTTTCAAAAAAGCCCTCGGGATCATCAGTAATTGTTTTCATAATTTTAGTCCAATTTAATGACTGAATACCTTCAGAATACCGAATGTCACAAGAACTATTAAAAAAAAAATTCAATATTAAAGGAAAACTTTTCTCAAAAGCAAAATTCTATTTTTTTAGATTCTGAATGAAGCAAAGAATGTATTGAATTTATTATGTTATGTTTTTTTAATTTTTTTTGTGTCTAAAATGCAAAAAAATTGCAAAAAAACAAAAAAAAAAAATTAAGGAAAAACAGGAGTTTTTTTCTCAAAGCAAATTTTTGATAAAATTGATTTTGATTTTTGGTATAACAAAATTAATAATGACTGTAGATACATAATGTATTTACTGAATGTTTATATAACCATTTTCTATAAATCATAAAATAGGGTCAAACTGTTTTTAAGCTATAATAGCCATATTCAATTTTTTTCAATTAGTCAAAAAACATGAAAATTTAATACAATATTCTTCTAATTTTTTGTAAGTGAAAATTAAAAAAAAAGTCGAGTGTAAGTCCCTAATTGTTTTTTATAAGCGTCTAAAGATAAGATTTTTATATAAGTAAAAATCAAGAACATTTACAGTTTTTTTTTATTATGAACTTCATAAAAATTTTTCTATTTAAATCTAACATTTGAAAATTTAATATATATTTTTTCAAAAGTTTTTCAACATTTCATAAAAAAAAAATTTACTAGAATGTCAAATTAATTTTTTATGAGCATTCAAAATTATGACACTGCATATTCACCCAATTTCTTTGGGAATGATTTAACTATTTTGATGTAATTCAAAAACAAATATTTGTAGACATTTGAAATTTTCACAAAATGTTTAGATTATCTTTTTATATACAAAAAAAAGTTTTAAAAATATTTTGACAATTTTTGTGCTTATTGTAAGCCTTGGAAATTTTTGATTTTTTTAAATTTTTTTCTATAAATATTGACAAAAAAGTTTTTGTTGGGTCAAATTGCTTAAAAATTGATTACAAGATTCCTTATAAGTTATTAAAATAGCAGAACAAAATTCATTATTGAACATTTGCAAATTGTTTTGTAATTAAAAATTTATAAAATATTCAGTTTTTATAGTTATGGATTAAAAATGTAAAACAAGGTTTTTTGTAAATAGTTTATAGTGTAACTAAAAAATCAAAAAAATATATTAAACAAATAATTTTAAATATAACTTTTATAACTTTTAAAGTAGGTATATAATTCTATTTTATATCCTCAATGACATTTTTAAATGCAATGTCTTCATCAAAAGTTAATTCCATCTACTGTATTATTAATAGTAAAATGAATTATTTTAAAAGCAATAATATCTTAAAATACATAAACATCTTTCGTATACAATGATTTTATAACATTGAATTCAAATTTAACATATTCATGAAAGTAACCCACTCGACACATACTATACAGCAGAGCAGTACCCACTTGCCAACCATTTTTTATTTTTTAAGGTTGCTTAATTGGTTAAAAAAGGATTTCATAGTTTTTTTAAAAATCTTTTATTAATACAATATTATCTAATTTGAATATGTTTAATAGATATACATTAAGTTTACATTTACACTACATCAAAACTTTAAACTTGTATTGATTAATGTATTAATTCATATAAACATATTTTTAAATCTTTTGATATGTGAAATATGGATCACTAATTTCAAAATAAATATTACAGTATCAATAAAACATACCAGCTCATTACTTCATTACTCACCTACTGTATTTCATTTTATATATTATTTTTTAAAATTAGAGAACATCAATAGTTTTACAATATTTTTGTTTTCATAAATTTACATTCACTCTATCATGACAATTTGAATAAAAAAAAAAAAACTTTTAATATAAAATTGTTTTTTTTTTTTTTTTAAAAAAAAATAATTTATTCAAATCTGTAGAATAAATTAGCATTGCCGTGAAAATAAGGTTAGTGTATTGTCCCTGCTTGTACACTAAGGGTTAACAATTTAAAATTTCTTAAAATCAAATAGTGTTTACTGTTTTGTGCATTCTATTTTTCCTCCAAAAACCAAATTTCAATACAAGGTCATCAACCTTAAATATTTAGAGATATCTCTCAGTTCCCACTGTATACAACTATTCAAAATTCAATAAAATATCAATATCCATAATTGTTTGTATAATATAAATATTAAGCAGACTTCTAAATAAATATAAATAATAAATAATTTCATTATAATAGATCTCATTGATCATTGAACAACTATAAGTCAATTATATTATAAATTAGTGATTACATACTTAAGCCATTCTTTAACATGATCCAACATGTTCATTGGTATAGCATTAACCATGACAACTTTTTTTTGATAATCTTTAAAAACAAAAATCATGTCAAAGTTTTTTAAATGGAATTGAACTCTCTCAAAATGAACCAGTTCGACATCTTCCAAAGTAATAACAAATGGTGGCCATTCAGTAAAATTAACTAGACATCCACTAGTAGGTTGCAAAAGAACTGTACTTCTGAATGGAGCACCAGGGAAACCTAAATCTCTAAATGGAGTATCAAATTCTATTTCTTGTTTTGTAACAGTTTCCACCTAAAAACAATACAATTATCATATGTAAAAAAGTTGTAAGAAAATTCAAATTATCAAGTATATATTACTTTTTCACAGAAACTTTTGAATGCAGTTTTTAATTTAACACGTAATTCACGTTCTGATTGTTCGGCAGCTAAATCATCTCTATCGTGCATATGTTGGTGTTTACCCAGATCTGTGGTTATTTCTCCAACTTCAGTATAGAATTGTACATCTAAATGTTTTTTTTTACCAAACATGATAGCATGCTGTTAAAAGTAAATATATATAATTAGGAATGTTTTGTTAATATAATATCCAATGATCGAAAAGTTTACTTTCAAATGAAAATGTAACAATATAATCATTTCACCATCACAAGGTTGGAAGAATGCATTTTTAATATTGTTATATAAAATATCAACTTTATCACCTCTAACTGAATTATATCTAAATCCATTAGAATGGGCTTCCAAAGTGCCTAGATAAAATACATTAATTTAGTTATACATTAAATAATTTATTTTATTGATATATGTTACCAGTCATCCTTTTGTTTACAATGTTTGGTCTTATGTATAAGTCTTTCAACTTTGGGTTACCCTTGTTAACAGATAATACTAATGTATCTTGTTTAACTAAATCTTCCTTTTCTTTTTCTTCAGCTTCCCTAGTTTTAAATTTTTTTTGTACTTCTTTAATTATACGATAAGCATTCATTAAATTTGTAGAAGCTGTTATTTGTTCACCAGGTTCTCTTGTATTTGAACTTCGATAAGTTCTTAAAAACATAAAAATAAATGTTTAATAATTGTAAATTATTTAAATTATATATCTCCATTACTTACAGTTCTTTAACAAACATGGCTTCAGGATTTTGAAAATAACTTTCACCCCTCGCCAAGGCAGCTCCAGGATGGAAAAAGTTAATTCTCAAATAAGTATAATCGCCTTCAACACTTTGAGAAATATTTTTAATAGTAAAAATATGGAAAGGAACAGAAATACCAAATATTGGAAGTATGACGGTTTCATATTTTTTGTCTAAAACCAAATTAAAAAATATATTTTATTTAAAAATAAAATTACAATTTTTTATAATGTTATGAAATTTATTAATTATTATTATTTATTATAAATCTAAAACTATTTTAACCTATCCTACATAAAAACATGTCGATTGATAATGAAAATTGATTTGCTGTATGCAGCCTCACAGGCCAATAGACTAACTGACCTCATTATACATGAATAGATTTACTATGTTCTGTTGTGCGACAAGGTATAACATTAATTTGATACTATTAACTTACCAACATAAATTTTAAGGTCTTTAACTTCTCTTTCTTGTGGCATTTGGTTACGATTTTTATAAGAAACATTAGACTTTCTTATTTTTTGAGCTTGCTTGCCACTTGATTGTTCAGCCAAACGTTGTTTTGCAGCTTCGTTTAAAGCCACAGCCAATTCTTTTTGATGGAGTTTTCGTTTTTCTTCACTTGACGAATCCATCTAGTATTTTAATTAACAAAAAAATAATAATTTAATACTTTTCAATTAATTTTTGAATATGTAAGTTACTCTGAGCTTTGATTCTAGTACAGCTGTTCTCTTTCCTCGACTGACAATTGGTTCTTGTTTTGGTTCATTTTCTTTTTCATTGTCTTCTTCTTCATCTTCATCATCATCATTCAAATAAATAGCAATGTTTTTAATCTTTTTTTTAGATGGGGTCAATAAAGTTGCTGTAGTATCCTAAACAAGTATATGTTTAAATATAGAAGAGAATACTGAAATGATAAGGGCATATTATTTTTTTTTTAAGTTTGTTTGTTTTAAAACAATATCAACCATTTTTGTTTTAAAAAAATTAAATAATGCTTACTTCATTTACTAAAACTGTATCTCCAACATATAAAGCATAATTTTTGCTTTCTTTATCAGTTCCGTCCTTGTTTGTTAATCCAGATAAACCAACACATAAATTATAAACTTGACCTTTTTTAACACAAGCAGTAGTTTTAGGAGCTATCATTAGAGAACTTTCACGAAATTCAATACCCATTACAAATCTAAAATTATTTATTTAAAAATAATTTTAAATGATGAATTAAATTATTATTACAAAAAAACTAATTGATATACCCAAAATTTTTTGTTAGCAAATCTACAAGTTTTGGTTTTTCCTTTTTAGCAAATTCTATTCCAGAGTTATAAACATCACATAATTTATTACCAGATTTTAATTTTGACATTAAGATATCTTGCAAACTTATTAAAAACTCATAATTTGACTGAAAAGTAGAAGACAAAATGGTTATCTAATATTTTTAAGGGTTAATAATTAATAATTTATTTACCCGGATTTCTTCAGTAGGATTGACAATCATTGTCCTTATTAGATTTGAACAGTATGACTTATATCGTGTTCCTAAACTGCATATTATCACTCCAAAATGTAAAATATTTTTATCACTGTAAAAATAATAGAAAATATAATAACATTTATAAGACAATTAAGATAATTAAATACCTAGTTGCAGAAAATTTTAAACTATAATTTCCTCCACTTTGAATAATAGGAGGATAACAAAATTCTAATTGAGTTGGATCAACATTTGCTGGCAAATATTTTTTGTCTGTCAGTGCTCCTTCTAAACCTTCAACTAGTTTTGTATGTTTGACTTTCTAAACTTATAAACATATAAATTAATAAAAATCTGAAACTTAGAGAATTAATGATATATGTTATTACCTTGTCAGCATCAATTATTTCCATAATTTGTTCTTTGAGGTACTTTGTAAACATATCAACTGAACTTAAACTAGCTTTCTTTATTAATGTGATTTCATTTTCAGATTTTATACTTAAAATATAACCAACCACAGAGCTTATATCAATCTAAATATAATATAAAAAAGCAATTGTATAAAAAAGAAGAACTAATAAAACCCTATAACAATATAAGATAACATACAGTATTAAAGTCTCCTTTATCAAATTCTGTTCTCCATGCATCCATAAATGTACCAGGATATTTTTCTTTCCCAAAAATACCAACAGATTTACCATTTTTACTATTTTTAATAGCTTTAATTAATTTGTCTATGCTATCTTTATCATTCCCACCCTGAAAAGAATATATATATATATAAATTAAAAATATACACGTATAGATACTATTCATAAAATGTTTATGGTAACTTGTGAACATGGATAATATTAGGTAATAGGTATATTTTTTGAACTAAGCAATGTCCAAACAGTTTAGCTCCACGTGGTAATGCTATAAAAAAAAATAAATAATAGGTATATTACAATAGTCAACATTAAACAAATTTAATTTTTATTGTGCATTATGATTTATATAAAAAAACAATTACTAAGTTATGATAAAATTAATCTTATTATTGGTTATTAGACAAAGTATATGCATATAATATAGTCAATACTAAACATCATAACTATGACAAAATATACAATTTTAAAAAAATAATAGGAAACTAAAAAATAACACAATAGATTAATCCTAATTATCACTTAACACACATACTGTTTTAAGCACTGAACCAGTAATTATTTATTAATGAATATTAATATTTCAGTTTAATTCTAACTGTTAACTTTTATTTTTTTTTTTATTACATTAAAATTAAAATGAATTACCCATCAATTTGTATTGTTCACAAGCTACAACTAAAAACTA
Organism: Pentalonia nigronervosa; assembly: GCA_014851325.1. Classification (NCBI taxonomy): domain Eukaryota; kingdom Metazoa; phylum Arthropoda; class Insecta; order Hemiptera; family Aphididae; genus Pentalonia; species Pentalonia nigronervosa. The sequence continues at coordinate 54,933 of JACXSJ010001406.1, forward strand.
TTTAAATATTACTTTAATACAATTGTACTATGTACAATAATTTTTAAAAACATAACAAAAATGAATACTTACCATAAAGAAAATATGAATAATAGACAATTGTAAGCGTATTTTATAGGTATAAATAATAAGGATCTTATTTTACTAAACTTACTTTTTCTCTTGTAATAAGTTTAACAGATGGACAGTCAGAATCTTTAACATTTTCTGCTGGTTTTAAGAACTCAACTTTTTTTTTACTAGCTATAATATGCACTGATTCTAATGTAAAAACTGACACAGTGTCAGTTAATTCATATCCAAATAACCAAATCTAAAAAAAAATTAAAGTGATCATGTTTAATGGGAATATATGTTATTAATTTTAGTTATATAATTTAATAATTGTTGGTACAAAAATTAGCAAACTATAAACTGTCACCACTTAAGGTGCAGACAAAATACTTCAATATTTAATTTTAAAGGGTTTCTGGTAGAAAATTATATTTAGTTGATACTTAGGGCAAAAAACAACAGAATAACAGGAATTTTTATGCTTTACCAGTTTTGGACATATCTGATCTTGTTTTTTGGTTGTTATTCAAAAAAGAATGACAGATCACTTAAAACACAGCTAACTAAATTATTAAATCACCTTTTTCAAGCATAACCTCTCAATAAAATAATATCTATATAATACACACACATACACATACACACACACACATACATTCAATCATATTAATCTTAATTATATAATTTACAATATACTTGAAACAGTTGAAATATGAACTCTATTATTCAATGGAACATTAATGACCCTCAAAAACATTACACTGAAATTCTGGGGTCCACATTTTCCATCCAACCAATTGACTTTTGTTTTCAAGAAACAAATGACCCAACATTATTTTCCCCATACAAGGATATAATGGAATAATGGATATCAAAATCGTCAAACAAACTTCGAGCCAGCAGCGATGTTATTATCTATATCAACAACCAAATTGAAAGCTCTGAAATTGTTATTTATCAATCACCAATAGAAGTAATAGCTAACTTTATATACCTCAAATATCCACTTTGTATTTGCAACATCTAACTTACCTGATAGTACCAACATTATACTTAGTGACCTCAATAACATTATCTAACAACTACCTATGCAATTTATTTTTTCTTGGCAACTTTACCAGTTGTAACCAAATTTTGAGATCAAATTACACAGACTCTAGAGGAAAAGTAGTTTAACAAATTTTATAAATTGACCAAATTATTTTGCTAAATACAGAAGAATATACCTAACACAACATAGCAACTCTTTTTTAGCAATTGATTATCAATAACAAACTGCACTTTTGCATCAAAAACAAAATGAAAAGTATTCACTAATCACAGTTTAATGACCATTGGCTAATATATATAAAATATCTCTATAATATCATGTTCTTCAAAATGGAACAAAAAAAAAACCTAATTGGGAACTATTTAGCAAGAGACCTTATATCAATTGATCATGAAAAATCATATAACAATATATTCCATTATAAACCAAACTCAAATTAATTTAATAACAGAAAATTTCACTCTAAAGCTTCTTAAGCAATTGGTAAAAATAATAACACCAAAAAAACAAATTAGGTACCTTGAAACCATGAATGTAATGAATCTATTTAGCATCAAACAAAAAATACCTAAACAAATTAAAAAATCCAGATCCCTATTTAATCATACCAAATTTAAAAAGCTAGGCCACACTCAGTATACATGTCAAACTAGTATTGAAAAATGCCTAAGATACGAATCGGCAAGCATAACTCTTAATCTCTTAAGCAACACTAACGAAGCACTCGATGAAGAAGTTACAAAATGTATCACCTTTATTTATAAATGTAATTTATTTGACAAAATTTAAATCATAAACTTTAACAATCATTGTAAATGTTACTATACTATTAAGTTAAAAAGCCTGTACTAACATTGGCTAATAACTTTAATTATTGAAGCTGTAAATTCATAATAAAAAGTATATGACTGAAGAATTTAGGTATTTTTACTAAATATTTATATTAATATTTTTTTAAAATAATATTATTTTCAAAATATTTAATTTTTTTTGGGCTATATTATACATTTGTAATTTTGTTTTTTATTTGATTTATGATTATAATAATTTTGTTTTATTGTTAAAAATCTCTAAAATGTAATACAAAGTATTTTTCATACAACTTTAAAAATATAGAAAATACGCATGAATAATATTTTTTATATAGATTTTGTTGAATGACCCATTTCAAACAAATGTCATAAATATAATTTTTAAGGATTTTTACATTCATAGGCTTCTCTTTGAACGTAGATTCATGTTGTTTTTTAATGTATTATACAGTATAATTTAAAATATAATTCTGCTAAAAAAATTTTGGAAAATACGACAATATGCTATAAAAGTTAACTCCAGCTGTATCAGATAATAATAAAATTTCATACAAAAATAATATTTACATTTCATTCACAGATAGGTATATTAAAATTGCATTTTATTTTTGAGTAATAAATGAAATATATTTTTTTATAGTTTTCAGAATATTTTAAGTTTAAATTAAAATTTTTAAAGCTAGGATTAATATGCATGTATATATATGTATTTTTTCTTGAGCTTGCAAATTTAATTAATCACGTCTACAAATTGACTTACATTTATATATGTGATTAATTTTTTATTTTGCATATTTTTCTATGGACATAAAAATACAGATAATATATTTAAACAAAAGTGGAGTAAAATGTTTAATGCCTTATCATATTTAGTTCCTAATTTAAATTCTATAAAATCAGCAACTTTCTTTAATAAAAAAGTGTAAAAATGCTATGAATTTATATAAAAGACTCACAAAAAATCCTCTAGCCTACATAAAAAAATTTTTTAGATTTTTATAAGAAATTGAATAAAGTTGTGGTATCGATTTTGTTACATCCCTAATTGATATATAAAAATTGTATACCTGCACTACCCGGGTTTATTTTGTTGCCATCTATAGTAATTATTTTATTTATAACTATTATTGTATAAATGACTAAATAATATTAATATATAATTATAAATTAACTATTGGAGCAGTACCTATTTGATTTTCATATATCCACATTTAAACAAAAATCAAAATATAGAAAATATAAAATTAACAATATTTTTTTTTTTTAAGTTTAGTATACAATATACCAATTATCTACTTTAAATTATAGAAAAACATAAGTATCAAAAACTCAAAATCTAAGCAATGATTTGACATTTACATTTAAAAAATATATTTTCAGCTATTTTGATAGCTATGACTTTAGATTATAAAAGATTGCCTATTGATTTTTTTTTTTAACTATAAGAACTACAAGTGTATTATTATGTTAGTATTAATTTTTTAAGTAGTTACTATTACATAGCATATTTACCTGCAGAGATGATGATTTACTATACATAGTATAGTCATCAACTCCTACTGCACATGTAAAAGCGTCTACATTGTTTAAAGCTCGGACGTTTTCATCTTTATTATTCTGAAATAAAAAATAATAAACAAATTATAAAATGTAAAATCTAAGTTGATATTTTTAAAAAAAACAAAATGTTATATCTATATTTAAATCACTATAGAAAAATGTTTTTATTAGTAGCTTCATTAATTTTGAAATAAACTGTTATTGCTAATTAGCAAATATTTATCAAATTTACCAATAAAGAAAAAACACATTTACATGTTTTAAATCAATGCAACTGAATTAATTTCAAATATTTGGGATTATTTTAGTTTGCTTTATGTTTCATGTGCCATTCTATAAACCAGCATTGTAAGAGACAAACCAAACCCCCCCCCCACCATCTCGAAAAAATCTTTAAAACTTCTGCTGTACCGTTATATTAGACAATAATACAATATCGTTTTAAAACATTACTATAATTACCTTCCAAAAATCGTATAGATGTTTTAATCGCCTAAAAAATGTTTCTTTATCTAAGGCTAATGACGGCATTCTTGAAACACATTCAAATTTCTAGTAACTTTAATTTTATAATTATCAATTAACGGTAATAGTAATAATGAGTAATGTCAAATACTAAACAACAAGACGCCAGTTATTGAGTTATAACGTCTGTGTAAAACATCAACATTTCCCTCTAAAAAAAGTCACTCAAACACATACTATATACTTTAATCTATTCCGTGCTTGAACTACAAGCACTAACCAGAAATTTTATTTACTGGTTAAAATATCAACAAAACATAATAACGTGATAACGCTTTCGAGTAGTGTTGTTTGTTGTAGATGTCGCTTATTTCTTATTAGAGTTTCAATTTTACAGTGATCCCAACCACACAATTTTCCATGTAATTGTCCTCTGTAACATGGTTACTGTTAGGCGGCCTGATGTTCGGTTCCCTTCTCATGTCGTTTAGGAGTCGTGCTGCATCACAGATTTTTTGATTACCGTACAAAAATTTATAGGTATTACAATAGTTAATATTTTACTTAGTAGATAGCGTACATGTTCTAATCTGGTAAGGAAAAGATAAAGATACCTAGGCAATTAAATTTGCTGACCGGCTCTTAAATCTCAGTAGACAAGAAACCTAAACCCGCCCACAATATCGTTTTCAACCGTTTCCCCTTGTTGCAATCCATCGCTCCTCTCTATCTACAGTGAACCAGGTGGGTCTACCTTGCTCTATCATACCACAGAACAATATCCTAACTTATTCCGTACCCTCAGCCAAAGCACAGCTATGTAGATAACGTTTTGTCTTCATTGTGCTCACAGCTGCTGATATTTTTCTTATCAACTATGAAAAACTTATCGGAATAATATTTTTTTAGACTTGGTTTATTTTTTTCTTTAGTTTTCTAAATTTTCTCAATTTTTCAATTATTGAAATTTATCAAAATGAGTTCTTTAGTTAGGCTCGCTCAAGTTTCAAAAAAAATTGTTCGACCGATGTCATTAGTTCAACGTCATATATCGACCTCTAAAAAAAATCAAGAAGTGTGCGTTACCAATACCGAACTAACTGAACATGAACCAGTAATATTTTGAATAAATATAAAAAAATTAAATGTATTTTAATCTAATCTATGTTTGTACAACAATGATCTAAATTTTAATGATATTTATGTGTAATTGGTGATTTTCTGTAGAAAACGCTGGTTATTTTTCAAACATTTTTTCTTTATAATTAATCAGTAATCACCTTAACTATTTAGTTTTTAAAATGTATAAAATGAGTGAACACAATTTCTTAATAATGCAATTTCTATATATGTATTTTTTACACTTATAACTAATATTAATATTAAAATAACTTCTTATAAGAATTTATATTGTATTAAAACTAATACCTAAACAATATAATATTAAAATTATAGCTTGGATTTCAATGCAGTGCAGTTTTTTGGAGGATACTCTAAAATAATGCATTTCAAGTACATTATTTTTTTAATGTACCAGATAATTCAAATAATATTATGCTTTTACATATTTACCATTTTTTTTTACAAAGTTTTAAATTTAAAATATGTAATTAAAAATATTATCTTAAGAAATATCTATAATATTTTCTTTAATTAGTTTTAAGTATTCTTCACCTAAACCAACAGTTAATATTTTTGAGAATCCGATTACTTACAAAATAATTAAATATTAAAATTTATACTAGTTAAATTGATTTTTTGTAATTAAATTTTAAAAAAATGATTCATTTTTAAATAGTATCAATACAGTATAAACTTTTATTGTGAAATTTATAGCTGTGTGATCTTACAATGGCTAAATTTTACAAAATTATTAGATTGTTACTATTTAAATCTAAAATATTTGATTTATTAAATTTATATATTTTGACTATTAAACACCCACAATTTTATTTATTTAAATATATTTTTTTTATTATTATTCAATAAAATATTTGGTATTATAATTAAAATGTAGTTAAGAAAAAGGAGGTAGTTAAAAATATTTAAGTATTAAAAAACGATTATTAGTATCATCTGTAAAAATAAAGTTTATAAAATTAATTATTGCAATGTATACTAAATTCTTTTTATAAAAGACTATAGGTAACTAGGATTAGTTAAAAATAATTGTTGGACTTTTATTTTTTCAAGAATATTAAATAATTGGTATTTTATTATTTAAGTTACAATAATGGCACAATGCTTTTATTAAGTAAAAACTAAAAGCTATATCTCAATATTATTATATATACATTTTTTTTTCATAAGTTAATTTGTGTTTTTGAAATTAAACAAGTATTTAATGGCTTAATGTAACGTCTAGCCTATCATGTTTTCTAGATTATCAAGGTTCTACTGTAGTTGTTATTTTTAGTTAAAACTTTGATAAGTCTTAATTTATTTTTAATATTTAGTGGAATATATTGTTAGCTTAAAGCAAAAACTGAAATATTGGGGAATTAAATAATAATATATTTTTTATATAAGTTATTTACAAATAGTAAAAAGTAACAATTGATAAATAATTAGTTTTTGATCCATGCTTACTTAATTATATTTTGTTTTAGGCGTAGTCATTAAGTTCTAAATCTATAAAGTTTACAAATTAGTTGACAAATTTGTATTTAGTGAGCGTTTGTTAAGCTGATGATATTAATGTACATCTAGTTAAATACATAAGTCTTATTCTTATACACAACTATGCTATAATTTAATAATTTTGAATTGTTTGTTTAGCAAAAACGCAACTGGCAATCATATGGTTTTGATAAAGAAGACGAGACAGATGACTTGAATGCTATGCATGCTACTGGTTTTTTTTCAATCGCTTTATGTATAGTAGGTGGTATATTTATGTTTGCATATATGCCAGACTACAATTATAAAAATTGGGCAGAAAGAGAAGCTTTCCTTGAACTGAGAAAAAGAGAAGATCAAGGTTTACCACTCATCGATCCTAACTACATACAACCACATCTGATACGACTACCCTCCGAAGAAGAATTAGGTGATACTGAAATAGTGATTTAATATTATTAGTATCATAATTTTATGAAAATACTAATTTTCGTGTTTAGTGAATAAAATAAGATAATTTTCAATAAAAAGAAACCCAATGTTTTATTGTACAATAATAAATGTATTTATTTTCCAGGTCTATAGAACATAGACTAATAAATTGTTTTATTATTCATTAAAATGATACTTTTTTTTATGTTTGATCATGTGATACATTTCTGTAAAAACTAATCCACAAATTCCACATGTAACCAGTTCATTTATGTTGTGTAATTCTCGATGTTGTTTTAAAGTAGCTAATTCGTTGAATATATTATCACATAGTACACACTTAAATAATTTTTCCCCTCTGTGAACTCTAAAGTGAATATCTAAAGCACATCTAAAATATTTACAAATTAAAATTAACAATTAATTATAAAATTTAAATATAATAGTATTTTTAATTACCTAGTACGAAATTGACCTAAACATACGCCACACATAAATCTCATTGGAGCATCATTATTATTAAATTCATTATAGCATTCTGGATCATCTACAAAGTCTAGTTCGGGTTCCCACATCATACCTATGATATCGTTATCAGCAGAAGCAGAGGTTTCAATTTTTAAATTTCCATTTATTTTTGTTGTGCTATTTTGATTATTATTAATGTGGGTTGAAAAATCTGTGCGTGTGTTCGGTTTAGCTTTCTCTAAACCATAATCTTTATGTAATGATTTCATAATAGCTGCATCTATTTTGGCTCTACAAAAAACAAAAATAATTTACAAATTTTTAATAGAAATTAATTGTTTTAAATTTTTAATGCACTTGCCCATAATCTAAAATACACTCGCGGTTATCAACTTTATTTATGTTCATAATGGTTTGTAAAATATCGAACAGTATACAAGCTTCATGTTCTTATGCTAGTAAACAAATGAATAGTGTATGAGAAACAAGAATTTTTTCTATTCCCGTAGAAGACGTACTATTGAACACAATAGAGGTGAAATTACAGGCTCGACCATGACAAATTTTATAGTTTTGAAAAGGGTAATCTTTTTTTTTTCACGAAATATTTGGGACCATAAAATGTTTCTAAAGGATACTTGACAATGTCCAACGGTCAGCTAAACAAGTTAAAACGAGGTCAACGTATTTTGTTGTGTATAGATAAAAGATACCAATAAAACTGGTCAAAAAAGGTTACTTATGAGTATTTTTTTTGTTCGTGGTCAGAAGTGAATAATGGCGGCCATCAAAAATACAAATAAAAAAAATGATAATAAGAGTACATAAATGTATAAATGAACAAATAATTCAGCATTTGAATTGAAAAAAAATTAGGAGATGTAAAAGTGTACAAAATTGAGTACCTGAATAATATTTAAGTGTCGTATTATTAAATGAAGTATGCAAAATATAAAATAAACATAAATATATTTTAAAAATAAAAACTGTCTCCTCGGCGTCCCATTGTATTGGATTTAACCCAAAAGATGTATCATTGTAATATTATATAAGAAACATGAGCCCATCAGTCTGTCAACCTATAGCATCTATATGAAATACATTATTTCATATATTTTTGATATTGCAATTAAAATAATTAATTTTTTTCTTATTGATCTTAAGCTCGGCAACTATGGCCATTAGCAATTAATTATTATAATAGTGTATATTTATATCATATATTATTGTTATTAACTTTTAATTATTACAACAAATTTTTAATGACCGTTATTTTTAATAACAGTATATATAGGTTTATAGTATAAATAACTAATAGTTTATAAAGTTATAACACTATTAACATTTATAACTCATTTCTATATTTTTAAAATGTTAACATTTTGAACAATTAATATTAATTAGTGCGTCTAGCTATAATTCATAATATTTGTAAGTTTTAAGTCTTCACTAATAATGTTTTTGGATTACAACAAAATAACTGAAATCGTAATTCTTCGTTTATTTATGTAAGTTCGTTAAAAATTAAACTTAAAATATCTATGAAGAAAAATTAAGAATAATTATTTATAGAATATTTGACTTTAGTATGAACTAATTTTGAATAACAGTGTAATACATTTTAAAGACCTATAAAAATTAAATATATTATCAATTTTTAACTACAAAATAATTTGAAATGTTAGTGATTTTTGACGATTTTTTGTCAACATTTGAACTTTAAATACCTACTTGGTTACTCGTAAAAAAGAGCCTTTGTATATTTAATATTATAAAATATCTGTAATAAAAAATTTTAAGAAACCTTGTATTCAATTTTTAAGCTTTTTGACCAAGTGAAATTTTGTACCTAATAATTAATAGAAAAAAAAATCGAAAATGTCACATATCTATAAATAGATCAAATTAAGTCAATATATTAGGATGTATAAAAATGCTTATTTAAACATTCGGTGAAAATTTCATATATCTACAGTCATTAATTCTTTTATTATATCAAAAATAAAAATAAGTTTTGTCAAAAATTTTCTTTGCGAAAAAAATTCTGTTTTTCCTTAATTTATTAATTTTGTTTTTCCTGGTGCGTTTGAAAACTATTGAGAATTTTGTATTTTTAACCCCTAAAGTACCAACTAGTTTCACTACCTCATCAGAAAAAATGCTGATGAAGAAAATCGGAGTACTTTTACTACCCTAAAACGTGATGACAGACACAAAAAAAAATAAATTAAAAAACACAAAACATTGTAAAATCAATACATTCATGGCTTCACCTAGAATCTAAAAACTGTGTTTACATCTTTTTTAGAGTATCTGGTTACATTATGAGAAACCTTGTTCTTATTTTCAAATCGTAGATATAAAAAGAAAAATTATTATGAATTTTATTCTAAATTATTTGCAAGTTTTCGTGTTTTGGATGAATTTTGTCAAAATTTGGACTATGATACTATTAAAATTAATTTCCTATTTTTCATTTTGCCAATATATTTTTAATATTTTTCAACTGCTATTAAAACAAATTATGAGAAACCTTATTTTAAATGTTTAAGGTTTTTGATCCATTGAAATTTTTTTTATTGATATTTATAGAAATAATATTAATAAAATAGAACATTTTAAACTCCAAAAATAGCTCAAATATTAAAAAAATTTTTTGAAATTTGAAAATTTTTTTTGAATTTTTAATAAATTTTGACTATATACTATATGTAATTGGTGTACCTACAATAATCTTCTCATTAGGATAGTTTATTGTTTATCCTAAACCATTTAGGTATTCACCTATTTATGTCTTATACTTTTATTATAATTATTGGTATAAGTACTGACCAGTGGCTTGCTCAGGTTTTTTGAAAGGGAGGATATGAATTTTTGATTATTCTTAGAACATGCTAAATATATTTTCATTGCTTTATCATATATTTTATACGACAAAAATATGTCAATGGTGGGGGTGATATGACACCCCGTGAGAACTCCAATGGTACTCACGTACTTGACAATTAATTAGCAAGGCAATAAAGTTAATACTTTAATAGGTATAGTAAATACGAAATACTAAAAAAACCATTGATTATATCAAAATAGGTAAATGTAGTATACAGTCAAATGTCAAAATCGCACCAGTCATATTTTATAATTTTTTCTTTCAACGAAAAAAGTGATAAAATAATATCAAACATAGGTGGTGCATAATAAAATCCATAATAAATAGATCTATATAAGTATGAATGTATAATATTATATACCAATTGCCTAAAAAAATTAAAATTTTATTTTCGAAAATCAAAATAATGATAAAAACCTAATATCGACAACAACATAATCGAGGTCATTAATATTGACCTCGATGTTTGGCGAAAATGTATTGTATAATCACTAATCACGGAATAGGTTATTCTGTGGTGCTATTGCTGTAATCATCAAGTATCATTATATCATTTATCAATCATTTCCCATTGGAGAGTATAACTACAAATTACAACTTTACCGAGTGGTAGTACACATTTTACATTATTAAATTATTTCATTAGTACATTACAGTAGTAGTGTATACTGTATTACGTAGTCATACTGACTAGAGACCTAGTGAAAGTTGTAAATTATGTGTCTAAGTATTTAGTTGTCACTTTATACCGGTTATTGGTGTATGATCGATTTAAGACTAATATTTTCAGGTTTTTTTTGATGAGAAATGTAGGTAGGTACCTGGATTCTCATCATTTATATTATTAGTTTTTGCAGTCACAAGATAAAATTTTTTTAAGTCCAGATACTGAATTTATTAAATTTAAATCAATTTTTTAATGCATAGCACACAACTATGGTTGTACATGGAATTTTAGAATAAAGTTTATTCACTTCCTGTATTATATGACATTGATTTCATATCTAATATTTGATACATATCGATTCGGGTTAAGCTGCATTCTAAAATTCTGTGGTTTTAATTAAAGTAAGTATTAAATAGTGAATTATTATTTTTTACTTATTACATCTATATTTTTTGGGAATATAAAATTAAATTTTCATTATCCATGTTTATTAGAAATATTTTTATTCTTTGTTTAGTCAATTTGACTATTTGAATGTAATGAGATCAAATCATGGTGGAGAACGCAATAAAAGAATGGTTATCAGAGTTTGCCACATTGGAAAAAGACGACTGGGCAACGTTTGCTATAACAACATCGCAAAATAAGACTCTTATTGAATCAATTTATGCTGTACTAGATGATATTCATAAATATTCCAAGGTAAATTTAATTATAAGGAAATATCTTGCTAGATACCTAACTTATTTATTCTTATTTATAGACAATAATTTAATAGGTAGTATTTTCCTGTTTCAATAAAAAGTTTAAATAATTTAATTAGATACTACTAGTATATCTTTCATTAGGATTTGATTTTTAGACTTACAACCTAGGACAACTGATAATATACATAGTAGGTACATATATTGATTCATTTTACCTACTTCTGTGGGTTATGGATTTTTCATTTTTAATATTGATAATTTAAATTTAGTTTATATTTACAAATTATGTTTTACATCAGTGCTCTAAAATACAAAATTGTTGCACTGTTAATAAAATTTGACAATCAGTAATTAAGAAAAAATATATTAACTACTATTCAATAATTTAAAGTTATAAATTATAATATAATCATAGCATTTAGAATGAGTACTTTTTTATACTTATTAAAAAATAAAGCAATCAACTATCAATTCAAATAATAAAATTATCTTACATTACATTATACTATAACATTATTTTCTGAAAACTAAATATGCATCTAGATTTTACATAACTAAATGATAAAAGTAATAAAAAAAATGACTTGAAAATTAAACAAAAATAAATGTATATAATTTAATATAGTGGGTAAAACTTGATATTTTAGCTTACTCAAATAATATATGTATATTTAAGCGTCACATTTTCTGTTGATCTTAAAATTGTTTGATGTTTATATTACATTTCTTATATATTATGTTTAAAATTAAAAGATTATTTATACTCAACAGTTTTCTACTAATAATGAAAATGATTTCATTTATGTTATATGAATATAATGTTATTTAAAATATAAATATAATGCTAATAAAAATATTTTCATTGTTTTTATTTATTTTCATAATATCTAAAAATTAATTTAATTATTATATAATATTTTAGTCTAATAAAAATGGGGATTTATAACCTATTTATTTATTTTATGTATTGACTTGTGAAGTGACTGGATTAAAAACTTATAACAGTGATTAAATAAAATAGTGGATAAAAAATGCATCAGTCAATCCAAAAAATCATCAAAACTTAAAACCTGTTAATAATTCTTAATAACTTAATCAATATTAATATTTCAATTTATTGTTCTATGAAGTATTTTTTGCTCCCTGCAAATCCCACAGGCCGCCAGAAGCTTAAATGAATGTTGTGTCTTTAATTATATCAAGCTAATGTCACCATAGGTGACTTTTTAATCTTTATCAAGTAATCTCATAGCAATTTTTCTATAGATTTATTTTTTTCCCTTTCCTCCAATCTCAAATATACTTATGCATTTATTTGAATAGATTATTTAATATTGTATGTACTTATCTTAAAAATATTATAATTAATAATAAAAATAGCATAATGTTAGTAAACTAGTTATTGTTAATACTATGAACAATTATACTTGGATATTAATTATATTTTTTGAAATTACTCAAAAAATTAAAGGAAAATTAAAAAAAAAAAACATTATTCAAAAGAATCAAACATTTTCCTATTATTCTGTAATTATTGATCAATTTTATATTGTGTGTTTACAAACATTTTAATTATTTTTACAGTTAATTGATCGTATTTGTGGTGCACTTTTTAATTGTTATCGAACTGAAGAAACTGACTTACATTTATTTGTACTCCTATTTATACCACACTTAACATATAGTTATCTTAATTCTATTGCTCATGTTGACAAGCAAGTAAGTAATATTAGTACATATGTTTTATACCTTGCACATTATACATGATTATAATTTTGTAAATGCACATATAATACATATTTTTTTGTTACATTTCCTACAAAATCTACAATATTTCTAATATATAAATCTTTTTTTATTGTTTTGCAGTAATTCATTTTAAATTTAAATGTTAATTGTTCTTAAAAAAAAAATAAAATAATTTGGTTTTAGGATTTGAAATTTGATAACAATGGTATTTATTTAGTATTATAATATAAATTAAAACAACTAAAATTGAATTTTTTATAAATTTTAGGAGAATGTATTGAGAATATAATATTTAAAATATTGATAATTTCTTGAGAATTTGCCATTTATTAATACATTATTATTTTATTATTAGAGCTGTCGTAGTATAGAAGCATTACTAATTGGAATTTACAATCTTGAAGCTGTAGATGAAAATAATACACCTAGATTTATATCATTTCGTTTGCCATCATTAGCTCAGCCATCTATTTACCATGAAGTATGTAATTTAACTATTAACTACATATTAAATATATCTATTATTGTATAACTAATTTACCCTTTTAATGTTTATTTATATTGAAGCCTAGTAGTCTGGCTCCAACTTCATTAACAGAGACTGCCATTCGTCGTTTAGAACAAAGAGACACACACCCAGTTCGTCGAGGTCCATTTAATCAAATTGAAAGACTATCTGCATCTAATAGAATGGAAGTTCTTAGTAATTTATATTTTGTTTACTACAAAAATTTAAATCTCCTACCAGAAATTTATAATCCATTTGATCGTTTTTATAAAGTTACATCTAAGTAAGTTTATTAATTATTTAGTTTTACATTATTACATCATGATGTCTCAATTTTGTCTTACTATTGTTTTTATAGAATGGTTACTCAGGGTTATTTTAATAAGCGTTCAACATCATTCAATAATTCTGATATATCATCACCAACAACATTACCACGTATCCCACTTTCTCCCAAATTCTTAATTCATTTACTCTACTGCTTATATATCTCAATGTAAGTATTTATATTCAAATGTTTAATAGTTTAGCTTGATATGCACTGGTTTTCTCTACAAATACTTATATTATATTATATTTTATTTATTAAAAATATCTATAGCAAATTAGAAGATATAATTTGTGTTGTACTCTATATAATCTACTGTGATATTATTGTTATTATCAACATTTAAAGAAAAATAACTAAATAAATGCAATACATTCATCAGAATTAAAAAGTCAAACACATGAAATATTTATAAATAACCCAAAAATATTTTGAAAATTATTTCATGTCTAGAAAATGCTTCTATAAAATTTTAAGTATTTACTGTTACCCATTTTTAAATTACAACAAAAAATAAAAATTAATTTTGTCTTTAACTTGTGTTGCTTAAATGTTACTGTTTTTTCAATATGTTTTGTTAATTTTTAATTTGGTTTTAAAAACTACTTTTGACTTACCACTCATTGTTTCTTTAGAATTTATACAAGAAAATAAACATTCCATTTCAAAATTCAATATATTGATCAAATTACTGACGGATTCACTATATTTTCTTTTTTATTTGATGAAAAAATCATAATTTAGGATCAATGTTAGTACTCAGTTACTTAAAAACTATTTTTTGGGCTACCTATACAGATTTATTATCAAGGTTTAATTTTGTATTCAAAATATTAAAATCCATTTAATTTGTAAATTTTTACTGTTTTCATTTATCTTCTGTTAATAAAATCTTCATAATTAACATTATATTATAATATTCTATCTACTATAAACATTAAAAATTATAATTTGATTGTTTATAAAGATTTAATTGTGGAAAAGTAGAAGCGTTTCAAGCTTTGGAGGATATTTATTACCGTGCATGTTACAGTTGTTATTGTGAAGTAATATTATTAACAAATGCAATTAAAAATTCTTGTCAAGGATTTTTTGAAGGTCAGTTAAAGTTAACAGTAATATTTTTTTGAACTTTATAATATATTTATTTTATATAAACATTTAGGTGGACAATCACCTAACGTGTCATCAGTAGGTACACCTGTAAGCAGTAATACTTGTAGCACACCAGTATCTAAATCAATGATTACAAATGCATCATTTAGAACTAAAAAGTTGCCAGGTAATAAAAAAAAATACATTTTTCCTAAAATTTTATATACCACAGAACCATCCAAAATAATGTGGTAATTTATTTAACTTATGATAATTGATTGGACAAAAAAATTTAATTTTTTTAGAAAGATTTAAAAAAAAATCTAATGATAATGCGTTTAAAATTGTGTTTCTTATAATAAAAAAATGTCTTTATTCTATTTATACATAAATATTTAAGTTTCATGTTTTCTTCTCGGTCAATTTTCTAACCGGCATGTATTTTTGAACATTTATCTGTACATTTCAATATATTTAAAATATTATAGGATGCATGGTGCTAATTGGCAATCGTTTTAATTTCAAAGTTATTATTTTAGATGACATTCCAATTCAAAATATTCAAGGAACATTTGATGAAAGTGCCGATGTAAATTTATCCTCAATAACAGAAGAAACTAATGACTTAAAAGATCCTAGTACTGAATCAGTACCAGTTAAAAGGAGTTTGCCAAAAATTGCTGCTAATTTTGGCAAAAAAACTGCTGAAAAAATAGCAACTGCTGTTAAAAATTCAGGAAATATAAAAACTTCAAAATTAAACACTCAAAATGGTTCAGACATTTATGAAACCGATGAAAGTGGTATTGATTTAGCTGGGTCTGACATATCTGATACTAAAACTGGTTTAGGTCATGATGATCGAACCACAATGACACCATTGTTAAATAGGAGAAATCCTAGTATGTCTGTTGAATTAGAATCTTCTAAATCAATCCAGGTAATTATTTGATGTTAATTTTTTATTTTTATTTCTGATTACTAAATATTGTTTAATCTGCTTAATGATATTTTCAATTTTTTTTTGCAAAAACATTGTTACATGTTCAATATTTTTTAATACATATTTTCAGATGGGTGTAAACGTAAAGTGTTACAAAGAAAGATTCCATTAACTTATAAGTTATAACCCTCATTCTTCACTATTCATATTGGTAATACTATTAATGTCGCATAAAAATTAATGTTCTAATCTCATCCGCTATTATTTTATATGTGTATAAGTTGTAGTAATGCTTAGATTATTGAATTCTAGTTCATCCTTAGTTGCATGATTATTTTTAGTAGTTACATATTTACTACATTGTATATTGTACTTTATATTGAAATATTTTATTTTTTTTTTATAAACTCTTAATATTATTACCAACTTTCATTGCAATTTATAATAAATACACAACATTTTTCAATGAACAATTGTAAAACAAAATAATACAGATTTATTATAAAAATTGTTCAAATAAACTAATAAGTAGTGATTTTTTTTTTTTGTCATAACTCATTAGTTAATTGGGAAAATAAATTTTAATAGTTATATGCATAATATACTGACCAGCTGATGTATTTAAATTATATTGAATAATTTAGAGTTCAATTCATAATATTATAGTATTTATAGTTTAAACAACAAAGCTTTTTGAAACTTTAATATTAATTTTATTTCACCTTTGGTGATTAATTATTATATTTTTTATTTTCTTATTTTTATGGAAAATTATTTATTTTTACCACTACTAATTAGAAATAATAAATCTTGGAACCATCTTTTTTACTACATAAATATAATGTTATATTGGATGCAATTGCCAATGATCACATAGAAAAATTATGATTTTTAAAACACCACAATATATTATACATTTATTTATACATACAAAATAAATTAGAATGAAATGGCACAAGATGAAATTGAAGAATGAACCATACTACATGATTAAGGGTATATATATATATCCAGAATTAGTTTCTTAGAATTTTATAACTTATCAGTGAGAATAATATTTAAGGAATTTATAACAATCAAGACAATGTTTTCATATATTTTTTGATGAAATGTTTTAATTAAAAACGGACATTTAGATTCTACATAATATAATGGCCATTTTTCGCTAATAACAGGACTGTTGTATGTTTCAATCATCTCGACAGTGTGTTATATCAATTAAAATGTTTGGAGCTTAATTTTTACTGTTAATTTAATACTCCAATGTCAAAATGTAGTAGTGTATATAATTGATTTGAATTCAACTAAATTGTTTGTTACAGATGGAGAGTACAGCATTATGACTTGCAATCAAATTATTTATATTAGGCTTATGGACAAGGACATTTGGTTTGGTGTGATTTTCTTATAATGTATCAAAATTATTTAATAGAACTAGAATTTTGTTGTGATAATCAAGATTGAAAGTTTATTTTATTTCGTCTTATACTGTATGTACTTAATTAAATTTAATCTTGTAATTGAAATTGTTATACTGTATATTAAAAACAAATATTATTTAAATTAAAATCTTCAACAATTTAAAACAAACATTTGTTAGTTTTTTTCATAATCAAAAATGTTATGAAGTATCAAGTTTCAATTTTTATGTAGTACCTGAATTAATAATTTATAATATAATTTTAGACCACAGGGTGTAAAGTATACTGTAGATAAATGAACAAAGAAATTATCTATTCAATTTTATTCACTGAGCCAGTAAACCGAGTTAATTTCAATAACCCCGCGTCTTATAATCATATAAACATAATTGATTTTATTGAAAAATTAAAAAAATTAGTTAAATATTTGAGTTTTACTTTATTAACTGTGTACCATGTACTAGAAAAATTAATAATTTTACACTAAAATCAAATATAAAATACACCATAAAAATATTTCTGATACTTTAATTTGTGTACAGGGTCTTTAAAACTAATAAAATATACAGCTAATTAAAAAACTTATCTAATATTATGTAATAATTCTAGTTGTTCATTTTAAATACTATACTTTGAATTAGTAAAAAGATATACATCGTCCAGGGATATTACATGTTTACCACACAAGATTATATTAGTTACAACATAAAAATATAAATATTCTAAAATCATGTTTGATATACTTAAAAAAAATATACTAAAATATTAAGTAGTATTGTTTCATATTAGAATTCCTATTACTAATAAACAAATGAAAAATTATTAATAAGTATACATCAAAATAAATTTAATCACAAAAATGAGAGATGTTTTAACATCATCATTAAATTTTTTTAACTATAAAATGATAACTAAATAATTTAAAATAATCAATCGATAATATAATTTATATTGTAAATACCATATTTGTTTAAAAAAAATTTAACACATTTTAAATTAAAAAAAGATAAGAATATTCAAAAACATGATTAATTCTTTACCTTTCTATAACTAATACATTTCAACCAAATTTACTTAATATATAGTACTACAAATATTTCTGTCTTAACAAACACTAAGTATAAATCCAAAGGGATAGTAAAAAAATATTCATATCAATTTTCTAAGGTTATTATTTGAAAAAAATAATGAAATGCAATAAAAATAACTACTTTGGCTAAAAAACAATAACATAATTAAAAACTTAAATATTGAAAATTATATTTCAGGCATAAAAAATATGTCGATTTTCAAATAATACTTATTGTAATTTAACATAAAAGTATTAGCAATTATTCATATTTAACCAGTTTGGAACATAATACAGCAATTAAATATGCAAGGATAAAACAGTTAAATATTTATTAAAACATGAATTGTTATTGACAAACATTTTGAAAAACATACTTCTTCAGTAATTCTAATGTACAAATATTTTGCTAATATGTTAGATTCAAATGATAATTTGGAAACATTGTAAATAGTCATTCTTTATTTAATGATTCAAGTAATAAAAACAAAATTATACAAAAATTTAAAAGGACATGATTTTTTTTGACTAATAAGTCAATAAAGCCAAAATATTCATTGTATTATTTGATTAATATGAACACTTCTTTAAAACAAGAATATTGCAATAATTAAATTATACCTTCTCAAAGAATTACATTATGGTACAGAATTTTTGTGTATTCTCATTTATTGAAGTATTCTCATTTATTGAAGTATTCTCAATTTCTTCATCTGTCTCAATTTTGTTTTGAATGTTTTTTTCTTCAGTTTTTACACTATCACTATTGTTCTCACAAACAGCTGCCTCAGTTTCTAAGGAATTTTCTTCTTCAACTATCATCTCAGCTATAGAAATATTTGATGCATTTTCACTTAATGATGTACCATAGGATATTTTTAGAAAAGGATATTTCATTAAGTTCCACAATTTAAGTATCTTAGTAGACTTTTGTTCTTCTGGCAAATTTTCAAATTTTCGTTTCCGTTCATTTGTTAATACTTCTTTATCCAATAACAAAATATCATCCTCTAATGTAGAATCTAAATCTTTATGAGAATGTAATGGTGCTCTTGATGATATATTAAAATAAGACGCAGGTGACTTAATGTTATTTGATTCTGAATCGTCATCTTCCAAATCATGTGAATATTCATTATCATCTAAAGAATCACTCGGAGAATATGGAATATCTAGACATTTGATTGAATTCACCTGAAAAATTGAAGAATTGTTAAACTAAGATATGTAATATTCACATTACATGTTAATTACTATGCAACATAAAGGTAAAACAATTTTTCATACTATATGATATAACTTCTTGCCTTGTTTTTAATAATGAAATAGAGTTATACCAATATAAAATTTTAATAAAAAGTTTGACTAGCAGTGTTCCAAAAAAAAAAAAAAAAATATGAAAATGGAAAGCATAAAAAATATTTAAAATTAAGTACTAATTACTCAAAAGTATACTTTACCTATTTAATTACTTAATGACCAGTAGATATAGTATCTCAAAATAAGTGGAAAAATGGAAAATAAAATGCAGGGAATCCATCCTTACCCCAGTTCAACTATACTATTACTGTTAATGACTTATACATAAAATATAACATAAAATTGTTTTTATCTCTGATCAGTTAATAACATTGGCTCTTGTCCAAAAAAAATATATAACATTAAAGTAAAAATTGTGATCTAAATATTATGTCAGGCGTTTTCTAAACAGAAAAGGTATTTATTAAAATGCTATCAGCCCATTCTTTCTTTAAATATTATCACATAAGTTAACATTTCCACAACCTATAACATAAGAAATACCAGTTCTACAGGAAGATCCATTTAAGTATTTACACTCATTATTTCAAAAATTTTTAACTTTATATTATTTTTACATTATTTGATGTCATTTTCAAATAATATTTCTGAAAAAGTTATATTTTTTATTATTATAATTTTTTCAGTGTTTTTTTTTATTTTATATTTCTAAGCAGAATATTATGCAGGATATTTTAATGTATAAAGATCAAATTTTGAATAAGTTCATTAGTCATAATTTTTAGATGAGAATAATAGTGATACAGGGGAACTCTATAAAATATCCACTACTTCATTAATCTAAACATTAAATACTTATTAAGTTATAACAAATGAACTACTAATCCAAATTTGATTTCTATACATTAAAATACTCTAAATAATATTTCGCTTAAAGACACTTAAATGGATCACCTAGTACAATCACTGGTTTTTCATTTAAGATAATGTTTTGTATAATTACATTTATATAATTTAATAAAATGATAAAATGAGCTCATTAATTTAATTTATTGTGTTTTCAAGTTTTTAAGATATTAATCTAACCTAAAATAATAATAGAGATGAATTTTATTTTAGTGTTTCTAAATCTAGTAAAATTATTATATTCCACATAATTTAAACTTACTTGAATATCTTTATCACCATTTTTCACTTCTGCTTCATTTGAATTTTCATTTGAGATATCAATAATTTCTGATTCTCGATCTTCTTGGGTGCAAATTGAACCGATAGTGATATTGCGATCCGTATCACTATCCATTTCTAAATTAGGTTCTAATGATGATGTATTATCGACATCAAAATTTATACTATCAGTTTTATTGTGGTTTCCATTTAATTCACTGCCATTGGTTTCTACAGATTTATTAAGTTTTTGTTTCTCATCGTCTTTATCTGTTTTTTTGGATACAACTTTTTTTAAAGTCAACAAATCATCACCATTGTTAATGAATAAACAACGGGTATCTTTTCCACTCACAACAGCTTCAGTCATTTTTATTTTTTTTCTAAAATCAAAAAACAATAATTTATTTTAATAAAATTATTGATAATATTTCACCATTTTGGAATAAATTAACTGGAGGAGCAATATATTATAGAAAATGGCGACTTCGCTCCACCATAATACATTCATAATTACAGTTTTAAAATATGTTGAGTTAAAAGAACAGATTTTTTAAAACTTAATTTGAGTCAAATTATTAATAATCTCTATTTGAAAGTCTTGTGTACACCTCAAACTTGAAATAGAACTTATATAGTAATATAATATGCATT
Source organism: Pentalonia nigronervosa (assembly GCA_014851325.1). Classification (NCBI taxonomy): domain Eukaryota; kingdom Metazoa; phylum Arthropoda; class Insecta; order Hemiptera; family Aphididae; genus Pentalonia; species Pentalonia nigronervosa. The sequence continues at coordinate 76,852 of JACXSJ010001406.1, forward strand.
TTAGAGTAAATACCAAGTTTCTATAAAATGTATATCACAGTAAGTTAATACAATTTCATCAAATTAGATAATTAATTCATAATAGCCTAATGAGAATTAAAAAGGCATGTATTCAACTAACTCCTAAATTAACTAAATATTTGTGCCATAAATTATTACATTTAAACTTGGTAATAGATTGTGTAAGATTTTTAAGTCATAAATATTCTTAAATTTTTAATTAAAAAATGTAACTTTATTTTTAAATTTATATTATAATAGGTTGATTTTTTTTTGAAATGAATAAAAGTATAAATCAGTATTATTATTAAATATCAATATTGCCCAAAATTTTTTTTTTAATTTCATTATTCCTATATCTTGAAATTTTGAATTAATTTTAGAATAAATGAATATTTATTTTTCATGACAAGAATTATTTAAGAAGTATAACACCTTAATATTAATAACAGACAACATAAATAAGTCTTCATGTTGATGATAGTCTCATCATTTTTTAAGTGTTTTTATAAGCCAACAAAATAGCTATCAAATGAAAAATAATTCCCTAATTCAATGTTTTAACTAACTCATTCGAGTGATTCTTTACTACATTTAATATTTAATAATATACCACTAATTACAATTGAAATAAATCACTGATAAGTCATTTATTGAGGAACTTCAATATAAATTTATAATTAAAAATACATATTCATAATAATTAAACATAAACAATATTTGAAGAAAATTTGGAAAAATAATCTTTAAAAAGAAAATTATATTGGGAATCATTGATAAGGTAAAGTATCAAATATCTTTTAATTGTGCAAATAAAAAGTATATTATTTCTTTTACTTTGAATTATTTATATTTTTAAAAAACTAAAAGTACAGATAATAAATATGTTTTTTAAATAAAATATTTTATACAACTATAAACTTAGTTGAAATATACGTGTATACTGAATTATATTACAAAACTTGTATAAAATAAAACCATTGACGTTTCTAGGATGCTAATCATAAAAACATTTATAATATTATTAAATACATTAATTGTATAAAATTTTAGAAAATATTATAATTTTAATGAAATAAATAAAATGATAAATATTAAAAATTATAATAAAATAAAATGGGCCTATGAAAATATAAATACATTAAATGCATGAAATGTTAGTTTAGAAAACTTCAATTTCTCAATATTAGTTCAGGATCATCTTCATCATAGTCCTCAAATTCATCATTTTCATCATAATAAAAATCATCATCTTCTTCTTCTTCGCTGTCCACATCATTAGTATTATGTAATGGTTGGACACGTGTAAATGCTCCATATATTTCATTTAAACATTCTGGGCTATCAGGTACTAGTTTTATTTTAGATTTCATTTCTCCTTCTTCTTCTTCTTCGTCTTCATTTTCATTAACTTCATTATCTTCTTCAGAATCATTATTATCTTCATTAATATGATTTTCACCATTTAGGTTTTGTCCATTTACAGGTTGTATACTATCAGAAGGTTTATAGGCAAAATCAACTATTATTTGCAAACAAGGTTTTTCATGTACTACTGGATGATTACATGTACCAAATACACACATAGATTTATAATCAATACTAACTACTTGATTAGTTGCATTATTCTTCCAGTAAAGTTTACTTTCGGCAACATATAGAGTGCCTTTTCCAAATGTAGACTCGTCAACTATAAGTGTAATATTGGGTTCACAGTGTTGAATTGATTCATCTTCTTCATTAAAACTAGCAAGTACATCCATTTTTATTTTATGTTTAGTGGTATATTATTATTTATTACTTTTATATAGAAACTATATAATAAAACAATATGGGTACTGGCTTGACACTGAAAAACACAAAACAAATAGCCTAAGCCTAAATAGAAAAATAACAATTAACAACTAAACATTTAAATACAAAAAGTTTGAGAACTTATAATTTTCTAGTATATTACAGCAAGTAGTGACTAAATTAAGTAAAATAATCAATATTCAAATTTGAACTTAACATAATCGATTGAGGAATTCGGATGTTTATGCTATATTCATAATAAGAAATTGTTTTAATAGACTATAGAAGAGAACAAAATTTAAGAATAGATCTCTTAATAATGAATAATGCACATTTAATCTCTTTTCTATGTTTAGGTAAATATAAAAGAAAATAAATAAATTTTCTATAAACAATGACAATCATAATTTTAATTACTAATTAGTTAAAATGCACTATACAGTATGACCTAATAAGAAACGTCTTATTAACAAAAAAAATGCTTTAACCAATTACTCATTTTCAGCAGCATAGCAAAATAAACGGCTATGGCGGGTTTTTTAAGAGCCACGTTTATTGCGAAATACCATCTCACTGTGGCTTTAGTAAATACATATAGATAGCAACCATAATGTATTAATGTGTCTTACCTGAGATAATGATACAATATGAACAAATGCGTACACGGTAAAATGAGAACTGAATCTTTATAATAAAAAAAAAGAACGGACGTTGGACAGAATTTTACCACGACAAAATCAAGTTCAAGAGCAATGTGACGGATAAATGGATAATAAATAATTTAATTTATTAAAATATAGGGAATCGGAATTCGGAATACCACTATACAATTGTATACCAAGTGACCAGTGAGACAGCGAGCATAACTTGTTTACACTTGAGACAGTTTGACCAAATGAAGAATATTACAGTTAATTTCAATGTTGGGGATCTGGACATTCTTTTAGTAATTGACATTTGACACTTTGACAGGTTTCTTTTTTTGTGTTTATTTTTTTTTTTTAATTTAAATTGGAATATTATATAAATATTAAATTATTAAACTATAAATAAATAATAATGTACTCAACATTGATACTACTATACTAGTTAATAGTTTGGTCTTAACTCTTAGCCTTCGGGAGACAACTTTATAGGAAAAGTAGGACAAATTTTAATTGTCAATTATTGATCAGATAGGTATGCCCAGATACTTAAAATAATTCTCAAAATCTCAATTGTAATTGCTTAAATAAACTATTAAAAATAAAGCTTGTAGTATAATGATTCATAACTAATCAAATATATTGGAACTTTTCTACTTTAAAAGACACCTTTTTTTTGGTGTGACTAACGTCATTTTTTGAATGAAAAAAGAATTTGGAGTTCGAAGTTAGTTTTGAAGTTATAGCTAATCAAAGTTTTAACTTTATATAATAACCCTATAATACTTAAATTGCTGAACATTGAACTGTTGGGCAGTGGTAACATGGCATTATACATTAGGTCAGTATACATCAGCGTATACAACGTTTTTTAACTATTTTTTTTTTTAAAACAGCGTTTGAAACCCTGTGATGCGAAATATTTGTTTGCACTTTTTTTTTGGATAACAAAGACTTCAACAATTGTAATGTAAGCGAATTTTCAGTAATTATTTTCCAAAATATGTGTTTTACGCCCTTTAGTAATGTAAAGTTGTTTGTAAAGTACACTTATTGCCAGCGTGGTCACTTGCTAGCTACGCTCGCTGGAACATTAAAATTAAAAATATCCCTCGACTTGTGTAGTAAAACTCCCACCGTTATAATTTTGTGCATCCTATCATATCAATTCGATATAGGTACACCTGTCCTACAAAAATAAATAAATAAATAAATAATTTAACACATTTTACAGATATTTTTATTTAATTACCTATATAGTACATTAGTACAAATATAATAATATAATAATTAATAGTTTAATATACAGACCTAGTTAATTTTAAAAATATCTGTTTCTTATGGTTTTGACCTATAAACAAAATTGGGAGTACCTATCTAATTTGCCTTTAGTTATAAACGTTGATAAAAAATGTTCAATCAAATTTCCTTTTTTCTAGCAGCTTTTGTTTTTTTTGGCGATCAATTTTTTTTAACTTCAGATAATATGTACTTATGTAATAGTCATTCTTAACTCCTTGCTCTGTCCGCAAAAACCTACCAACTAGAATTATAAAGTGGGAAACTGCTAAGATAGAAACATTTTTTCTTAACATAACAGTGGTCCGATTTCAATCTTGTCAAAAGACTCATAGAACTTATATATTCATAGGCGCCCACAGAAATGTGTCTAGGGGTCAGGGGCGAGTTGTGGGAGTCAAGTCATAATAAAATATAAAATATAATATTTGTTAACTGGGCTTAACATAATTTTTTTTTTTAGTGACCTTTTTTATTGTATAATCATAATTCATCACTTACAATTTGTTATACATATACATAGTAATTTATCATAAAATACTCAATTAAAAATAATACTTCGGAAAAGTCTACCTCCTGGAATATTATACTTAGGTATACTATTTTTTTTTTTATAAGTATAAGATTCATTAATTAACCTTTTTACTAGATTATAAAGGATAAATATTTAACGTATACAACTCAATATAATTCATAAAATTGAAAACATGTTTTTCGTTTTTTTTAAATAATTTTAATTTTAAAGCTTGTTAAATTTGAAACCAAAAATATTTTTTCTACACAACCTAGAATAGAAGCTAGTAAATTTATCATGGATCCATAAAAAGACAGACTAGTAATATCTAGAGAGAGAGTGAGAGTTTGAGAAGAGAATTCAAAATAAGGTTCAAAAAGATATGCAAATTACGGATATTAGACCTTCCGTCCTTTCATAAATAACATAATTATATTCCATTGGAAGACTAATCCCAGATACAATTGCGGGCAAGTAAATCAAGTAGTCTTTCCTTATTGTTCACAGCCGTCTAAAACTCACGCAATACCGAATGCCTCCGAAACCATAAATGGTTATATATATTATATAATATAGTATGAATATATTTATTATATGTGGCCTAAACGTGTTATGGTCACAAACTACACGAAAATACGGCAATAAACAGTGAAAACGACAAAATTATAATCATAAGCGTATACAAGAACAACAGTTGATAGATTAGTATTATTAACTGGAGAAAGAGAAATACCAATTTTTTTAATAGCTATAGGATAATATTACACTATACGATATTTGTGATTTTTAAGTAAAATAATATTTAAGTGGGGAAAGAGATATACCTACCAAATTGTTTAACAGCTAGGCCTATAGCATAAAATACTATTAGATATTTATAATTTATTATTATTATTATCATTTACTTATTTATTTTATTTGATATTTTAATTTTATAATTGACTTGTAACAGATTGTTTTGATTTTTATAAATAAAATACATTTGATGTTTATTACCTTTTTTTCCCTAAATTCGAATGTACTATTTACATAATATAGTCTGTGATAAGGCTATGACAATCGCTTTTAGTTGCGCTCCTCATAAATTGTTTTTACAGCAAATAAAAAATGTAAAAGTACATATTTTTCTTTTTTTTTAAGTATTCAATAATTTTAAATATATACAAAATTTATCAAAATCGCGAAAAATTGCAAAATATTTTGTACCTAGTTTGAAATTTATTATTTCTTTTTAAATTTTATCACCCAACACCTAAGATTTAAAAATGTGCAATGATTTATCATCGAGTTCAAATTTAACTTAAACAGTGACTTACTCAATAACATATGTAGGTACACTTGACACCTACAACAGTACAGGCGTACAGCAGAGCAGTTACCTATTAGCCCGCTTTTAATTATTAGAATTCAAATATATAATTATTTGTTTGTGATAATAGGATTCATAAGAATCTTATAAGAATATCATAATACGCTAAAACAACAAATGTCAAAATTTAATATCTACCATTGATGATCTACAGACAGTTCAACTGTTGTTGATTTTATGATACCAAATACATACTCTCATATTTTTCTACAATTTCTATCACACCACAAATAATGATTGGATATTGAACTCAGCTATTTTACACACTACACCAACTGAATACATATAAGTGTATAACATAATATTCAGCAGTATAGTGACTTCACCCAAATTGTTTCATTAACGAATCACGATTAAAGATAAGATTTTATCTTTAATCATGGTTTCAATCAACTATTAAGTTGCAATTTATTTTTAATTCCCATTCTCAGAATTGGAATATTACTATACTATATTATTATAAGAGGAAGTAAACACTATTTGTTTTCTCTTTGTGACCAACGTGCAACAAAGCAAATTTACATTTAGAAAAACCAATCTTATGTTGTTATAGCTTTATATCAGTTAACTGACTACTGACCTATTATCAAACTTATGGTTAAAAACATTATTTGATGTATTTGTATATTGTAATTTTTAGGATGTTCAATATTTCTCCAATATTTTACTATTTTTAAATTAGCAATAATATATACTCGATCATAACTTGCATGAAAATTTGAATATCGTAAAAAAACTAAAGTATAATAAGAAATTAAATATCATGTGTCAGCAAATATATTATATACAATTTATGATTGTTTAGTCAATTAGTTTTTAATGCAAAAAATATAAATGCTAATAAATTGTTACTTAACAAATTTAGTTTGAAATATTTAAATTATATTCATTGTAGATTATATTTAATTATAGAAATAGATTTACTATACTTATACCAATATAAATGTATTATTTTGGAGTATAATACATTGCATCTATAAAATATCTTGTGATGTCACCAACTATAGTTCTGTCGGGCAATGTAGCAGACATTCCGTACATAGCCATCTATAAAATCAAATTACTCAATATTAAAAAAAAACTTATTTTATTTAATAACTTATTATTTACTTTTCCAGTGAGTTCAACATTTGGAGTTTTTAATATTTCAATCAATTCTAGTCTTAAATCTTCGATAAATAATGAAGCTACACCAGGTTTGGTATGTAAATGTGTAATGCAAATATGAATTCTATAAATAATCAAATAGATATTGTTTATTATGTAGTGTGATAATTTTTTCAGGTAATGTCATATTTTTTGCCAGATTACATTAGTGAATTGTTAACTTTTCACAAACTAGAGGTTCTAAAGGAGTTAAAAGTTTGAATTGTTTCAATATATGTTTATTTAGGTATAATCTATATTGTCAAAAAAGTAAAAATTCAATCTCATGTAAATTGGCCAAAAAAAATATTATTTATTTATTATTTATGAACAGATTAAGCCCTAGATAAAAGTTTAAAACATAATACAATATATAATTTAAATAATTCATACAAATAAGTTTATATAAGATATAATTCCAGTAATAATACAAGTATAATAATAATAGTACATATAAATATATAGTAACACACAATTATAATTTTATACGTTTTGATAAATGGTACTCTTATTAGCCAACCACATTATATGGTCTAATGGATTATTTCTGACAAAATTGGTAGTGTGCGCAGGAACTAAAAAAGGGACATGGAATCATCATCCTCACAAAAGAAGTGAGGGAGCATCAATATAACATCTTTCAAAAATTCTGTTAGTGTTAATTTGCCTGTCTGCCAATAAGTTGAGACTGAGTTCCTGTATAATTATGGAATAGTTATGGGAAGGATGATTTATTTTTAATGTAAAAGCTGTACAAGATAAGAACCCTTTCTGAACACTTCTAATTGACAGGAGTCTGTTACCATATAAAGGTTCTATAGGACAGATACATACTGTAATAAGGAACGGACCCGAAAGCAATATATAGTTTTCAATGAAGACAATAAATTGAACTCCTTCGATATAGGCAATAATAATCCAAGCGTCTTTAAAGCATTGTAACATATTTTAATATAGGAGTGAAAATTAAGATCTGAATTAAAAATAATACCTAAGTCTTTCTTAAGACCCATAGAAGTAACACTTGAACAGTTGATGGAGTAAATATAGTTAATTGAGAAGCAGTGCCTTAAAAATGACATGGAATGATATTTATTTACATTTAGCTAAAAAAAGATAAAACTAAAATTTAGTGTTACTTGAAAAAATGATCACACTTTATAAACATAATATCCTATAAACTAATGTTTATTCTAATATTTGAACATTATTATTATTGTGATTAATTATCCTTACCCAATTGGAAATTGTAAAATGTTTAAATTCCAACCTCTTGAATTTAATGCATCAGATAATCGATAAATATTAAAATCATTAGAACCTATTGCTATCACAGAAGTAGTAGGCTTTCCAAAGATGAAAATACCTTTCATACCACGTAATCTATAAATAGATAAATTGTTTTATATTTTCATATAATTATATCTATAAATTATAAAAGCGTAAAAATGTAAAACTCATTAAATCATTCCAAATTATAGTTACATAATGTAAATAAGTATGACGTTGTAATTGAACATTAAGTCTTAAAAGCTTAAAGGCATATACTCAAAATTATAATTTAAAATAAAATAAATCTAAAAATGTAAAAATAATTTTAATATTTCAATATTTTAAAATAAATTAAGATAAAGTAAAATTAACATTATTATAAAACTTTGCTGTAAACCCAATGTTATAAATATTTTAAAAAATTAAATCATAACAAATATTATAATTTAATCTCAACTTAGTTTTAATTTGCACAAAGCATGATAATTTAATCAACTATTCTTAAATGATGAGAAAAAAAACATATTTAATTTTTGGGTTGAAAACACTAAAATAAATAATATAAGAAAGTATTAAAAGAAAAAATATATTATAAAAGATTATAATATATCAATAATCCAATTATTCTAAACTGTAATTGTTTATAGATTTTGTATAATTATTGAATAATATCAGAAATTAGTTGCATATTAATTTTCAACTTACTGTTCTTCAATAAATATTTTAGTGTCCATTACTTCCTTTGTTGAAGTAATATAGCCATCCACACCAAAATACATTAATGTGGCCCAGCATGCAGCAATTATACCTAATGGATTGCATTATTATAAACAATTTAAAAATAAAATTATCCACATTCTTCAAAAATATTTTTAATGTAAGTAAATGTAATTACCCCCGGACCTTGATCCGCTAACAGTCGGTGATCCATAATGACCACCAGGCCATTCTGTGCACACATAATATTGGTTATGTCTATATTTTTTATCAGAATACAATATAACTGATGAACCTTTAGGTGCATATCCATACTGAGTGATTGAGAGTGATGAAATTTAAAATAATTTTATTTAGTACATTATTTTGATTTTGTGATAGTTAATTATAACTTCAAAAAAATACCTTATGTGTATCAGCAGATATACTTGTAACACCAGGCAAAATAAAATCAAATGGAGGTAATGGAAAACCAGCTTGTGGCATAAATGCTGCAATAAAACCACCTAAACAACAATCAACGTGAACTGGGATATTATATTTAATACCTAAAGCTGATATTGCTTCTATATCATCTGATGTTCCATATGGGAAATTAGGAAATGATCCAACTAGCTGTAAATATAGTATGTTGTTAGTTTCATTCAATTAATAATAAAATAGTTTTGTCAACACTTTAAATATTTAATCACAATCTATTTAAAAATGTATTTGTGAGATTTAATAAGGTAATTTAATGAATTTCTGAAATCTTATATAATATCAATTAGCATTTATTATATTATTTTTAAATTATAATTTATTGAAAAACTTTAATATATTTTACATAAAAATGAAAATTCTTTACATATTTCTTCAATTTATTAGTTTTAATTTGCAATTTTAGTTTTGAAGTCATAAAATTCCATTACAATCTATTTGCGAACTAGACTGGTAAAATATATCTCTATTTAAAATTTTTAAGTTAAAATAAGTGAAAACTAAAAATTTCACAAATTATTGTACTTACAATTTTTATAGTGAACAAAGGTTTAGCCTTCAGAATCATTTTCAGAGTATAATTATTGCCTTGTAAAACATAAGCAGGCCCATCTCAATTATTGAAACATACCTAGACAACCCTTAATTTTTTCTTTAATATATTCATTTTAAGAAGCAACCCGAGTGGCCAACTTTTGTGCTGGGCCATGGATTTACAATACATAGACATACAGATAGTTGACTTGATGAGAGAGACAGACGGGTATTTCCTGACCACTTCGTATTTCAAACAGATTATACATCAAAACTATACTGTAATTCAACCAATTCCTAAATGTATTATAAATCAAAATTTTATCGCTATCCTTACTTCACTTACTCCTAAGTGTCAGAGTTTAATTAACAGTACCTCAGTCAGTTAAGTTAAGAAATGAATTATTATCAATTTTTTAAATTTTTATATTAGTATTTTTAATATTTCTATGATAAAAATATGTAACAAAACATAATTAACTTACCAGTAATGTATTCTTAGATATTGCATTTTCCATTTTTTTTAAATTTACTGTATAAGAGTCAGGATGTAAACTAATGTGAATAATTTTAATACCAAAATACGAAGCAGCTTTATCAAATGCAGGGTGTACTGATCGTGGAACTATTATTTCACCTTTTTTAATACCACGTTCATTTTTTCCAAAATCTCTATAGGCTTTACATGCCATTACAATTGATTCTGTTCCACCACTTGTCATCTGAAATAAAAAAAATATATATATTAATATTTATTATTTATTTATTTATTTTTTTTTTTAACATACTGTTCCACAACAATTTGAATCTCCATGAAATAGATTTACAACTAAACGCACAACTTCTGCTTCCATCTTACAAATTCCTGGAAATATATCAGAGTGTAAAGGATTTGTATATGAAGCAAGTCCATATACTTCAGTGAGCAATTTAATTAATTCTTCATCATAGTAATATATAGCACCAGAAATAAACCCCTCTTTCCAATTGTATTTACCTAAAAAAAAGGTATATTTAGGAAATATTGTATATTAATAAATACAGTAAAAAAAAAAACTATTTCTTACCAAGATTTAAATACCTATTTACAGTTTTAATCAATACATCTCGAGAAATTCCTCGAGATGGGAGTTCAACAACATATTGTTCACTTTTAGTATTTTCAATTACTTCATTTTCAAATAAGTTGGAAATTTTTTTAGTTTCTTCTTCTACTTGTTTTTTGAATTTTGGTATTTTTTTAATTTGAGTAAATGTAAATGTTTTTAATCTGTTATATAAACCTAAATCATAGTCAAAAATTTGAAAATTATTTAATGAAAATCTAGGTAAATATATTATACTAAAATATTAGAAGTAATTTTGCAATCAAATTATTATTTAACTATTACAATATTTAATACTGTTTTAAATTTTAGAAAATGTTTTTAATTACAACACAGTTGGAAATAGCCAATAGATAAATAAATAAAGTCTTTCAGTAAACATTAATGCTTCAACTAATTAACACCTTTAACTCATAAATAACATAAATTAAAATAATATATTTTAATATTAAAAAAAAAATATTATATTTTTATTGTTTTTTATGACGAGTGGAAACAATCATAGTTTAAGATTTTTTTTTTTATATATTTAATCTTTGTAAGTCTAGATTTGATAGTTAATTTTATTGGATAGGTATTTAATTTATATAGGACATTTAAGAGTATTGAACAATTTTTTTCTTGGGGTTTTAACTTAGTAAAATGTGGGAAATCCTACTAAAATTATTTTTATGATTAATTTTTCTGGTATTCCAGATTAGTTGTTGCTTTAAAACTTTTAGTACAATTTGTATTTTAGCTGTCTAATTTATAATAAAAAAAAACTTGCTTTCATCTTGAAATAAAAAATTCCATAACCAAATAGATGATAATATACTGGATGCTGTGATTGAAGCAACTTGCCAAGGTTCACATTGTCCAAACAAACTATTAACAGAATTCTTGGTTAATGATATACCATTGTTAACCAAATCCATATTTAACTATGATGTTAAAATAACCTAAAAATGTTTTAAAAAAAAAATTAGTATAAAATAATAACTTGTCAAAAGAATAAACAAAAAATACAATATTCTTTATACAATATCTTTATAAATTAAATTACATTGATTAATTAATTTATCAATTTCACCAAAGCATTGTTAATTAAATTATTAAACATTTATAAAATAAAGTTACAAGATAATTATTGTAATTAGGTACTATATTTTGTTATTTAAACATGCAATTGTGATCAAATGTAATTAATTTTATAAAAAGCCACGAGTAAACCTTTTATAGTTTTTATTATGTACATTCGACGTTATGAAACTAAAATTACTCACTTCGGTATAATATATTGACGAAGGTATTTTTTTAATTGTTAATTGTTTTGTACGAGAGTAAAACGCGTCATCATTGAACCATAATACAATATAGACAATAGACGAAGTTTTATTTTACTTTTATAATTATAATTACTAATTCGATGCTTAATGAAATCACTGAACGTTCAAATTCATACTTGGCGCAATCGCAATAATTTATGGCATTTCCGCGACGATCATAAAAGTATACATTTATATACGACGTGCATATTATTATTATCAAGTATACGTTAAATGTCGACAGTCATAATCATTAATTTTGGCATTTTAGGTGTATGAACCGTCAACCGCCAAGTACGCGCCATGTGTATGAACATTGGGCTGCAGTACAAAAATAGTAGAGGGAAGATGAACCAGTGGGAAAGCGGCAGGAAATACTAAATAGTAAATAGCCTGTAAGCGACCACAGTAGTAGATCAGTACGGCCTTACGGCACTTAACGGTGAGCCGGTCGAGGTGACTCACACTAGTCAGTGTGTAAATAACATGTTTTGTATACGAATGAACACACACACACATATATGTTATAAAATAATAATTATCTTTGGCCAACAGAACGTCTACTACATGTAGGCAATAGCCAAAAGCCAATAGGCTATGTTTATGGCCCGTCTACCTATGCTTTAGGAGTGAGGACGACAAGTTACACTGAACGGTTCCAGTGGTTACTTATTAGTTATTAGTGTTATTACTAATTACTTAGCACAGTCACAGCGCCACAGCTGTTGTAGACTACTAGACTGTAGTCATTTAAGTCATTATAAATTTACATTCAATGATCAGTACAGTTATCTGTTATAGTTATACAATGTTATGTATTACAATGTTTATATGCGACCCGTGTTGTGCACCTGCACACAACCCCTCCACCAACGCTACAGACAAAAACACCACTATCACACCGCGTACAGATTGCAGACAACAACATATATAAATATATGTATACATATAATTATAGTTTGTATTCAATGGCCTACTACAAAAGTACAAGGACATTTGGTCTTATTAGAGAAAAAAAATATGACCTTAAAAAAAGGTAATACTCCAGTGTAGCCATATCATGTATCTTCTCGTTCTCACTTTACCTATATAGTTATAACTTGCATTATAAAATTATGTGCACCGAGAGCGCTATAGTTATATTTCTTCGTAAACTGAACAGCTAATTTTGGTGATAATCTAAATGCATCAATCTTTGTAGAAACATTCTTCAAAGAGTATGAAACCTTGTAAGAATACTTAGAATACTAAGTTCACATTATAATATAAATATTCTAAAACAGTGGTATCACAGAATAATAAAGTGGTATGAAGCTTATGAATATTTAATCTATTTAACTATGTAAATTTACAACTTAAATTATTACTTAAATATTATTTAGTTATATTAAATCACTAGAGCGCAGCAAAGCGCCCATTCCAGTTTACTCGACGATAAAAGCGTTTTTGGTTACATTGAGATACACAGGCCTGCTTGAGACATTTTTTTATGTGATTTTAAATTTAATCTATTCTGTGGTTGAGTAACCTGTATATCTGTATCGTGCTCTCGATCAAAGTCATGATAACAGGAAAAAATGGGGACATGTATTAATAATAATAAATAAGTAAATAATAATAGATAGAATATTATTATATTAATATGTTTAACACTGTTGACTAATAACAGAGTTCTTTTATTATAATAATGATGAGTGTACTGTGTAGTAAGAAGCGTTTTCAATATAACGATTTGTTATAAATATTATATAAAATGTAATACATTGTTTAAAATACCAAAATATTAATGGAATGCATTATTTAACAATTTTATTATTTTATTATTGTTCAACTTACAATAAATTTAATCATGGTATTGTAGTATTACAGTTCTTTCAATATCTTGGTCTGTAAATCGGTGACTAATCAATAAGCAAAAATTTTTTTTTATATACTATTTAATTATATTAATTATGAGAAGTAAATTTATGTAAAACATTTAATACAGTTTTGTACAACTGTATATCTACCTACAATATAACACAATCTCAAAATGGCCAATACTGGTGTATTGCCTTTTGTACGAGGCATAGACTTCAGTAACAATGATTTTAAAGTAAGTATATTTTATTGATTTTTGTTACATTATTAACATTAATTTAGACAAATGTTTACATCAATCATTTGGCATTCGTGGAACTAGTTTTTAATATGGTATTAAAATGGATAATAATTATTTTAATTTTGTATTAGCATCATTAATGCGCACAATATTTTATGAGATTGACATTAAATTAAGAAACAAATCTATAGGTATTTGCAAAATGTTTCATTTATAAGTAAAAAAAAAAAAATGTGTAATAATTGAGATTTATTAATTACTGTAAAATATTGATTGTGATGAATATATTTAAATGTATTGGTGGATAGCAAAAAAATAAGTTAAATTAAAGAACATTTTTGAGTATCTTTTCAACAAGACATGAAATATTTCTGTACCTATTTAAAAGGAATCATTTTAAAAGAAGGTATTTGGCATCCTGTTAAGTCTGTATCTATCAGTTAATATTGCATACTTACTACTACAATTTTTAAAAAATTTGCTGTATTATACAATTTTTAATTGTTATGTAATTCTCCTAGTTTTATCATTGTGATTAAAAATTAACTTTTTTTAGACATCAAAATTTCCTTCTGCTGTTATGTCAATGTCAAGTGTTCAATGGCTGAACTTAAATAGAGTAAAATTATATGAAATCCCAGAAGAAATTGGAAAACTTGGAAAATTAGTATGTACCTTTATTATATTTATATATATTTTTAATTTGCACTTTTATCATGTACAAAATACTACAACAGTGATAGGACAAAAATAATTATTAAATAAAACATGCATTCTAATAATAATAAAAATAAAATTATATTATGTAATATAATTTTTTTTTTAATATTTGTCTAAATGTTTTGAAGATTCAGTATTTGTTCAATATATATTTATTTTTCTGCTTAAACAAATTGACAAATACATAGTTTTAGTAATTTAAAATATTTAGATAATTTAGATCCATCATGTATGTGATATTATCAATATTTTATTAATTATATTGCATGTATTAACTTAGTATATTTATTCATTTTATTAAACTTTTTTTTTAATTCATTCATATTAATGTTTATATTATATACATAGGTATTATGTTTATATTATAAATGTTTTTTTTATGGCCTATTAGTCTCTCCATTTAGTTCTTTTTTTCCAATAATGTCTTCATGTTTATTCTGTGTTATTCAAAACATAACACAGAATAAACCAAAATCATTATTTTTGTTTAAATATCCAATTTTGTTTAAACTCAAATGTTTATAAAATAAATTGTTCATTATATGCACAATTACATATTTCAAATATATTAAAATTGCTGTAAACACCAGTTAGATGAACCTTATATCCAATTATCAAAACTAAGCTATTTAAATTCAAATTTTATAAATTTTTAACTACAAAATATTTGTTTAATAATTTTAAAAAATTTTTAAATGTCTTCAACATTTGTACTTTAAACACTTGTCTACAAAATGTTTATACATATATGCTTAAATGTATATTATGATTCATCGATTTAGAACTATAACAAAAAACAGAAAATTATTGTAACAATTGAATCATTAAATTGTTAATTTGAGATTTTAAAAATATGCAATTTACATTTATTTATATAGGTATTGCAAATTAATTTTTATCACTAACAAGTTCATTATAGAACATCATTTTCAAAACTAAAATATGTTTTAATAAGACTTAATCTTAAGTCATTGGGAAATTTAATTTACTTTAAAAGACTATATAAGGATATATAGGGATATTTTATCAAACATTATAAATCATTTAATTTTACTATTAATTTCTAAGAAGAGTGATTGATAAAATGAATTTAGTGACATAAAATATTTTGTAAATATTTTGGGGCTGGAAAAATTCTTGAACTATTATGTACATTTTTGGTTTTCAATCTAATCTTGTAGAAACCTGACTTCAAAAATTACTGATTAATAAAAATAGTTTCACACGTTTTACATATAAATAATGTCTACAATTAAAAGTACTTGGACTTTGCAACATTTTAATTGAGTAATTGTCTTGATTACTAAAATTCATAAAAAAAAAAAAACAACAAGAACATAACTATTGGTGGTAAAGTTAGTGGTTGTTATTTAAAAAAAAAGGAAGTTCTATGTTGTATATATAAACATTAATTAAAGGAAAAAATAATATTATGAAATTTAAGTACTCTTTAGTATCATGAAAAACAAAAAAAAAAAAATAGGTTAAAATTAAAAAATCTATACTGACGAGATATGTAATATTTCCTGTTATTGTTTATCACTGTACTTTGGTATAATGTAAATTATATTTCTCTTTATTTTTTCCATTTACAAAACCTAATATTTTGTAATTAATTTGTGTTTAATAAAATTTAAAGGAACATTTATCAATTGCACACAATAATATTGAAAGATTGTATGGAGAACTTACAGAATTATGCTCATTACGGTCATTAATTGCTCGTCATAATTGTATTAAGAGCTCTGGTATACCTCAAGAACTTTTTTGTAACAATCAAACTACAACTGAATTGACAACTTTGGATTTAAGCCACAACCGATTAACTAGAATACCAGATGGTTTAGAATCATCTTCAAGTCTACTAGTGCTGAATCTATCTCATAATAGGTAATATTGATTAATTTTAGTTAATAGACACCATATGACTTTTTATTACAATAGTTATATTAAAAGACATAACAACACTAAACAATTTTTATTATTTTAAGTTATGTGGATTATTATTGTAATAAATATAATGAGAGTTGATAAATAGCTATGTGCCATCATAGAACCAATAAGTATAT